>QNQO01011249.1:0-61631 GCA_003290165.1 Berberis thunbergii | reverse complement strand
AAACAGCTACTCTAGAGTCTGGTACTGTTCAAGGCAAGATTAGTAGCTAAGGGTTTTGTTCAGAGGGAAGGCAATGAGATATTTTCGCCTGTGGTCAAACACACTTCTATACGTGTGTTGTTGAGCTTGGTAGCTCATGGTGACCTTGAGCTTGAACAACTGATGTGAAAACAACTTTCTTGCATGGAGAGTTAGAGGAGGAAATTTATATGCATCAGCCGGAAGGTTTTAAGGTTTTTGGAAAAGAAGAGCATGTTTGTCGTTTGAGGAGATCACTTTATGGGTTAAAGCAGTCACCTAGGTAGTGGTACAACGGTTTGACACTTTTATGTTGAAAAATGGGTTCACACGAAGTAAGTAAGATTGTTGTGTTTACTTGAAAAACTTCGTAGTGGCGATTTTATTTTTCTTTTGCTCTATGTTGACGATATGCTCATGCATGTAAGAGTGTGGTGGAGATAAATAATTGAAGTCCCAACTTGCATCTGAGTTGAGATGAAGGATATGGGTGCTGCAAGGAAAATACTTAGTATGGAAATAAGAAGAGAAAGGGAGAATACAAAATTATTTCTTTCACAGAAGGGGTACCTTGAGAAGGTCATATCACGGTTTGGCATGGAAAACGCAAAGCCGGTTATTATTCCTTTGGCTTCACATTTTAGAATTTCTCGAAAGTTATCTCCAGTCACAATGGAAGAAAAGGAATACACGTCGCATGTTCCTTATGCTAGTACAGGTTGGAAGTTTAATGTATGCTATGTGTGTACACGCCCTGACATTTCACAGGTTGTTAGTGTTGTGAGCAGGTATATGAAAAACTCTGGGAGAAACATTGGGAGGCAGTGAAATGGATGCTTAGGTACTTAAAAGGTACCTTGGATGTAGGTTTGGACTTCGGTGTAGATTCATGTTAGGTTCGTGGGTTTGTTGATTCTCATTATGCTGGTGATCTAGATAGACAAAAATCTACTGCTGGTTACGTATTTTAGATATATGGTGCTCCGGTTAGTTGGAGATCTATACTTCAGGATACAATGGCTCTCTCTATTACAGAGGCAGAGTATATGGCATTGACAGAAGCTGTAAAATAAGCATTATGGCTTCAAGGTCTTGTAAATGACTTGGGTGTGGAACAAGATAGTGCTAAGGTTCTCTGTGACAGTCAGAGTGCCATCAACTTGGCAAAACTCAGGTTCATCACGCAAGGACTAAGCATATTGACGTCTGATATCACTTTGTTCGAGATGTAATTGACGATGGTGATGTGTCTTTGGTGAAAGTGCACACAAAAGACAACCCTGCTGATATGTTGACAATGTTGTTCCTGGAGTTAAGATCCAACATTGTTTGAACTTATTCCACATTGACTCATGTTGATTGAGGGCCCTTCGGGGCGGTTTCGTGAGGTGACAAAGCTATGGTGGAGTGTTGATCAGTTTATTCTTTTGCCTTGTTTCGGCTCATTTTTCCTTAAAAATAATTTCGCCGAGGTGGAGAATTGTGAAACAGGAAACATAACTGTTTTGTGAAACATGAAACTGCTTTTTGATCAGGAAACAAATTCAGGAAACATGAAACTTTTTTTGAACATGAAACAAATTCAAGAAACAGGAAACTATTTTTGAACAGAAAACAAATTCAGGAAACAACAACTGTGAATAGGAAACTGCTGTGAAAGAATTTGTTGTATAATAGGAAACAAGACGCTATATATACTAGGAACTATAGCTGTTTTTTGGACGTAGAAAAACTGTGAAGCACTGGGAATAGAGAAAGATAATTGCTGAAATTGTTTCATCTCTTGTTGAGAGATTGTGAGAGAATTGTCATCTTCTTGTACCTTGTTCTTGAATATAGTGGATCACCTCACCGTGGACGTAGGCGCATTCGCCGAACCATGTAAACTTTGTGTCTCTTGTGGTATGTTCTTGGTTTTCTCTAATTACTTTCATTGCTAGTTGCTCTATTTAATTGATTGAATCCTTGTGGTACTTGTGTGGAATTGTTGGTGTCTACCCGCTTCCGCAATAAGACGCAACACACTTTTATTCATTTCTCTGACAAACACACTCACTTGAGCTCATTTGCTCCTCTACATCATAGTAGAGATCTTGGCTCTACCACACTTCACAAAGAGCGGGTTCATGCCCTATTTATATGAGCAAGATAGGTGGAGAAGCCTAGAATTCTCTAGATGTGAGGATAATTTCATCAAAGAGAGTTATAGAGATTAAATATGAGCAAGAATCTTGATTCTCTAGATCTCTTTAGGAAAGACATATCTAGTGGCTAAGCTATGAATATCTTGAGCCTGAGACATTTGGAGAAGACACATGAGGCTTCTATAGAGTTGGTGTTGACATATCTAGTTGCTCCCCATTGTTGCACAATGAGTGGGGTCTCTGTTTAAAATTGATGTAATTGAATATTGTTCTCCTTGACTTTGACCCGCACAAAGAACACATGTGAACCAAAGACCATCGTTGTGGTGGTCGATAACACTCCGATGTTAAAGTCAGACAAGGCTTGAGAAAGGCTTAAAGTTGTAAATTGGGTTATGTAGAGTACCTTTGTTCATCAACCCTGTATCTTATTTATAATGCGAGAGTTCTTGTTTGGCTAGGCCTTTGGTGGCGTAGTTTAGGGAAAAAGGTTTTGCTTGAGATCATTTCCTTGTTGGATGTAGGAGAATTTCCCTATACGACTTGTGCTCCTAAATCTGAGGGAGAGGTTTTTCAATTCGAGTGTTGTCCATGCAAGAGAGTTTTCATGCACGATTTATACTTCGGTATTTGTTTTCTAGTCGAAACCAATGTATTGCTGGCATGCCAGTCTAAGGTCGACCCCTCAGATATTTGCCTAATTAAGCCTTATGGGTATTGGATTTGACCATGTGACATGTGGGCTTAGTAGGGTAATGAAATTCGATCCAACATTCTAGATCATGTCAAATCAAGTTTAGTGTTGTCTAGGCTTTGCCAGATTGGGTTGGCAACTAGGCCTGCTTTGCCTTACTGATGAGATTATCATGACACGTGTACAGTGCAGATTAGATGATGGTTTGGTATATCATCAGCCTTCTAATATCTAGCACAGCGGACTGTGGGCTTATTGGCACGAGGCTCTCACTCTTTTTAGAGTTCTGAAACCGAAGTCGAAAGTTGAACTCTTTTAAGAAAAAAGGAAGCTCCTGAAGGTTAAGATTTTTCAACCCGTCAAGGTGGAGAGCTGAATGAGGCATTTTCTTCTTCTAGACATTCAAATAAGCCTTGTTTTGCGACTAAGCCCACTCCGACCTCTTCTTAGGGAGGAAACAAGTCGTGGGACAAGTTCTTTGATTCGTTCACTGGGGAGGATGTCTATTGTATCGAGGGGGCATAATATTCAGGCCAAAGGCCCCTATTTCCCTTCCCAACATGGGAATGAGTATCTGCAAATGGTAGGGGTTGAAGATGCAACAAAACAGAGCATTGAGCAGGCGAAGGTCATGAACAACCTGTGGCTGCAGGCAGATATGGCAATTTCGTTGACATAAGACATATTCGTTATTTTTTTGTTGAGGGATTTTGAAATATAACCCATGCTTGGATCGCGAATCTTCTAGGCTCCTGAAGAGTCACTGATTTGTCGTCCTTATGGCTGAGAAGTCTTTCAGTCCCCCATATTGTCCACCATTCCAATCTCGACCCTCACATTGAAGGTGACAAACGAGTCCTAGAGATAACTCACTTCCTTTTGTTCGTCAACTGCTTCTGAGTCGGCTCGTGAGCGAGAGCGGGTCATTGTGAGCAAGGAGAAAGCGGTGGAGGAGGTGAAGTGGTAAAAAAAGGAGGGAGGGTCTGGTATATGATAAAGATGAGCAACCAAGCCTGACACCAAAAAGTTGACATTTATTATGCCTGCCAATAAGCAATTAATAGATCTAATGACTAGGTGGCAGGCAGAAACATCTCGTGCTAGATGTCACATCTGAACCAAGTTGTCGTCGCTGGGCCGAAAGTTGAAGCTACTCATGAGAGAGTCGTATACCATGGAGCGAATCTTTGAGAATTTGCAAAAGTCATATCCAATGTCTCCATGAAATTGAATTGTTAAATAAACAACTCGAAGAAACGGAGGCCTGCCCAATCGACCATTGATTCGGAGGCCTAGAAGACAATATCAGAGGCTCAGAAGGTTCGCTTGAAAATGTTTGAGTCCGATTTGGCAGAAGTAGTGTCCGCAAAGAGAAGGTTCGAGGAAGAACTGAACCTTGCCCCGTCGTGACTTACAATTTGCTCGGGAGACTGCAGCTAGGGCATAGGCTGAGATGCATGATCTGAATGCAGTAAGGCCAAGAAGGACTCTGAGTGTCTGTTAAATGTTAGCAGTTAAAACTGATGTGGACTTTAATGCCAAGAGTGTGAGGATAGCGGAGAGCAACTCCTTCTAACGCAAAATGAGCTTAGTGTAGTAAATGACAACTTGAGCCCTGAGCAGTCCAAAATAGATACATGTCAGACAAATTGGAGCAGCTGAAGCGAGAGCTCGCTGAGTCAAGAGTACGCAGAAGAAGCTCTGCAAGCCCAGGGAAGGTTCGAGTTTCAACATAGTTGTGCAAGGAAGATTGGAGTTATTGCAGCTGAATGAAGGAGGATTATGCTAATGGGACTTCTCGTACTATAGAGAAGTGTCTTTTGTGGAGTTTGGAGAAGCCTCTGATCAATCAAAAGAGATGTTGATCAAGATCAGAGTGTCCAAGCCGCAATGCGTGCAGAGACATCCCCTGCTTATTCTCATGCCAAGTCTGCTCCACTTGTATCTGAACCTCCTCCTGAGGAGGAGTGAAGTCTGTATTTTTAGATTATCAATGAGAGATGATATGCTGAACAAGAATTTGTACTTGTGCATTCTTTGATTTTCCCTGCCAGCCTTTTCTTGTTTTGTCTTATCACGATGTTAGCTTTTAGACAAAAGGTTTTCTGAGTCACGAAGCTTAGGATTGATCTGCTGATGAGAGTTATAACAACTTATGTTGCGCTAGTTTAGGGCAATCCTGGTCTGTACTCTTTAGAGATCGAGCAGTTGTATTGGCTAAATCTTAAGTCTTATAAGTTGCTAAACTCCATGCGAGGGGATAATTTTGGCTGGTAATAGATTATTCAGATCAGGCCCTTATCCGTCCTTGTGATTCGCCAATGTAATCTTCCCTTTACGGGCTAGGTTGTAGATCGGACTAGCAATTGTCATTGTTAGTATAAGCGAACTGGTCAAACGAGTGCATTACTGTAATGGGTCGGACAGTGGTCATTGTGAGTCGTTTGAGTTAAGTTCCTTAGCTCTAACTGGACTTTCAAACCTTTTTTGCCCGCTGCTGGCTAATTAGGCTATAAGATGACCAGAAGTTATTGTCATCACTCATACTGACTAAACTTAGGTCGGTTTCAGCGACCATTGTCTGTGGCTGGACAATGGTCCCTGGCAAGTCATCATGATTAGGCATTAAAAACACTGACTATGCTCCCACTTTCTAAGCCATCTTCACCCACACTCGGTGGATTATGGTCTTAAAGCGTACTAGAAGTTGTGGTCATCAGTCGGACTGACTAAGCTTTGGAAGGGTTCAACAATCATTGTTTGTGGTTGGACAACGATCCATGGAAAGTCATCATGATCAGGGGTCGAGAGCACTGACTAGATTCCCACTTTCTAAGCCCAACGTCATCTGTGCTCGGCAAACTAGGTGTTAGAGCGGACTAGAACTTATCGTCATCAGTCGTCACTGACTAAACTTTGGTCGGCTTTGGTATCATTATGTATAGTTGGAAAATAATCCCAGGCAAGTCGTCTCGATTAGGTGTTGAAGCACTGACTAGGCTCCCACTCTTAAATTCATCTTCATTCGCGCTCAGCGAACTACGGTCTGAAAGTTTATCAACAACTATCATAATCAGTCAAAACTGACTAAGCTTTGAATGGGTTCGGCGATCATTGTTTGTAGTTGGATGATGATCCCTAGCAAGCCATCCTGATCAGGCATTAGAGCACTAACTAAGCTCCCGCTATCTAACCCATCATCATCTTCTCTTGGCATACTAGGCGTTAGAGCGGACCAGAAGTTATCGTCATCAGTCCGAACTGACTAAGCTTGGGTTAGATTAGGCCTCCGCTTGGGCTTGAGCGTGTAAGTCTGGCTTGGGTGTCCTGACTTACTTGATTCTCCTAAGATGCCGACATGGAGGTCAGATTAATAATCTGATTTTGGATTCGGGTCGCCATAGATTGATCGGAATGAGTTTATCTATGTTTAATTAACAACAAAATTTTAATAAAGCGGATACTTTGGATTGATTGATAATATCATTTCATGGGCGCTTAAGGCCTTTCCTACTTGTGTCTCTACATGTATTGGATCGGATTCTGGTGGGGCCCTCGCTTGGGCCCACTGATTGCTTGGACCTTGTTGTAAGATTATCATGCCAAGTGTATGGTGTAGATCGGTGCCATTAATTCGATGAATGTGGAGTCGTTGCAGTTGCAACTAGAACCGTTGCCTCCTTATTTCCCAAACGACATTTAATGCTGATGTAATTGCTGGCTGACTTCGTTTCATGAACCATCGCACCTAACCCTAACCTCTCTCCCCTTCAACACCGCCACCCCTCCTCTTCTTCCCCCCCCTATACCATCACCACCTCCCTCCTTCTCCTCATTTTTCTTCTTCATCTTCAATCACGCCACTACCACCACCACCTCTTCTTCTTTTTCTTCTTAACAAAGATGATTTAGATTATTTTCTCATTTCCCATCCTATTTTCAAATTGTCTTATAGATGCAATCTCTGAATGTGTGGAAAGCGCATGTCGCTCCTATGCGAGTTTTTATTTGAGTGGAAAACTAGATCAATTTTATAAGGTTTCTGCTAAATAACACCACCACTTCTACTAATGGACACTATTAACACCCTACTTTCTGAAGGACACCACCAAAAAAAAAAAAAAACCTAACCCTAACCTCCCTTCTCTTCTCTCCCCCTCACCACCACCACCACCTCCCCCTTCACCATCACCACCTCGCCACCACCACCTCTTTTTTTTTCTTCTTCTTCAATCACACCACCGTCACCTCTCCTCCTTTTTCTTCTTCTTAGCAAAGATGATTTAGAGTCTTTTCTCCTATTTGAAATTCAATTAAAGACGAAGCACAAGGGATCCAATGAAAACCCTACTCACTCAAAAAAAAAAAAAAAGGTGTTGGGCGCCTGGGATAATTCTTTTCTTGGTATTCTTACAGAATAGTTCATACAAATAGTTCTAATGTTGAGACTAAGGCTCCGCTTGGTACACTGTAAAATAATGCATTTTGCAAATTAATGCATATGCATTACTTTACGGGTCCTTGGTAGTAACTAAGAAAAATCAATGCAAATTAGACAAGTGATTGTAGGCGGTGTTTGATGGTATCAACTCTTGCTCTTCTTGGCCTTGACCTGCACAGAGAACACATGTGAGCTAGATACCACCGTTGTGGTGACCATGACACTTCGATGATTAAGTTAGACAAAATTTGACAAAATTTGATAAATAGGTAATGTTGTAAATTAGATTTTGTAGCATACCTTTGTTCCTCAACCTTGTACGTAGTCTATTTACCATGTGGCAGTTTTTGTTCGGCTAGGCTTTTAGTGGCGTAGTTTAGGGAAAGATATCTTATTGGAGATCATTTTCTTGTTAGGAGTCATCAAAGTAGGAGAGTTTCTCTACACAACTTGTGCTCCTAGATCTGTGGGAGATTCTTCCCTTGTGGAGTGTTGTTCATGCAAAAAAGTTTTCGTGCACGACTTATACTACGATATTTGTTCCTGAAAAGAGTCAGTGTATAGTTAGCCTGCCCGTCTTAGGTCGATACCCCAGATACTTGCCTTATTAAGTCTTACAGGTATTGGGCTTGACCATGTGACACACAGGCTTAATAGAGCATTGCTATTTGAATCCAACCTCTTGGACCCTATCTCAGTGGGTTTTGTATGGTCTGGGTTTTGCCAGCTTGGGCGTGCAATTAGACCTGCTTTGTTTTGTTTACAAGATCATCATGACACGTGTGCAACACTGATTACTGGACGGTTTGGTGTATCATGAGCTGCCACTACAAGAAAATTATGTTTTGGTGAAGAACGTTGTTCCTCACTGAAACATGTTAACTCGCCACGTTTCAGCAACGGTAAGGAATTTTCAGTCGTCACAGCGTTCTTCACATAAAGATCACATCGTTCCTCACATAAGGAGCGTTAAGAAAAATATTATATGACAAATTCATTACTCGTCACATAAAGTCACCTTACGCGGCTAATGGTTCCTCACATAAACTTAGCGTGCGGGTATACAATTACAACATGGGTGACAAACATTTCGTCACTTTACAGTGTTAGGTGTGATGAAAAGCTGGCATCAAGTGTAGTGACTTTATGTGACGAATCGTTCCTCACTTATGTGATTTATATGTGAGGAACAGTTTGTCAGGATGGTTATTTCATACATTAAAAATATCTACTGTGAACTTTATGTGAGGAATATTTCCTCACTTATGTGATTTATACGTCAGAAACAGTTTATCATGGTAGTGATTTCACACATTAAAATATCTACCTGTGACGAATGTTTCCTCACACTTTCATTATATTTGTGATAATTCATTCTTCACCCATTTATTGTAGTTGTCTACTAGCACATATTTTTAAATTGGGCCACCTAAATTTTTTATGTAATGCACAATCTAAAATTAAAATAGTAAAATTTTCATTCATAAAAAAATATTGCATATCAAAAGTCACATAACCGAGATATATATCATCCTCAAATAAGTCTACCAAAGTTTAATAATGATATCAAGTGATACCATGTTGATGTCTAAAAAATAACTAAGCTTCTTGACTAAGTAATACCATGTTGATGTCTACTGCAGTAACACTAAGCTTCTTAACTCATCAACATTTATTCATGCCCACAACCTCCATGAATCATTTTTCATCATTGCCATCATGGTCACTAAGCTCATCAAAATAATGATCATTTGGATGTACAACACTATCATTAGAACTATTTGAATCGTGCTGAGAGGAAACGTTATTGATACGACCTTGCATTGTAGTTGCCAGAAAAAACATGCATTCTACATTAGAAAGTATAACTATTAGTAAGATTTATTTTTCTAAGAATAAAGTAAAGATACAAAAGGAAACAACAAATGTTATTTACTGTATTGAACAAAAATGGTAGGATCCAAAAAAATACAATATCAAGTTAAACAATTATTATATATCTAAACTCAAAACATAAATAAATAGATATCAAACCAAAGATAATGATGATTATTTGTAAAACATGAATCCAAATTTCATCATCATCTAATGACTAGCTTTGTTCTCTCAACGCTATAAATACTAGTCAAGAAAAACTTTAGTACATCAATACCAACTAAATATATGAAGTTATAATATGTATACCTCAATACCAACTGCAAGCCAAGCTAATGACTTTCTTGAGCATCTAGTGACTTCCTTGAGCATCTAATATCATTAGTTGCTTTATTTGAAAGATGGTATTCTTACTGTATGTAGATCACTCGGCATCAAAATTTCGCCCATACCTAATTTGTATCAAACTCACAAGTATTGAAACTATGTAATTTCACTTCTCAATTCCTTCTTCCTGTAACTTCATTCTTCTCATTAAAATCTTCATTAAAACAACCCCATTCACAGAGAAACTTGGAAAAAAAAAACCAACCCAACATTCTTCTCACTTTCAAGGACTCCATTGAAGACCCAATGAACACTCTCTCAAAATGGTCTAACAACATAAGTTTCAAGTGAATATTCTATGATAAAAGGCTAGCGCGCGCATGATCATTAAAACTATCTTCATTTCACACCCTTTTAAAAGAACTTCTGTTGGGTTCAACTTGAAAACTCTCTTACCTTCATTACTTCTGCAAAACTCATCAAGTCAATTGTGAGTTTTCATCTATTATCCCTTCCTCATAAAGAAATGAACAAAACAAAAACAACACTTAAAGATCGCCTACTTTCCTGCAAGAATTCACTCACAATGCAAAAAACAACACTGAAAGATCGCAATGATTAATTGCAAAACATGAATCCAAATTTTTTTCTATAATTTTTAATTAAGGAAACATATCTGCTTGGGGTAGGATCCCCTGTTTTAACTTTCAAACTGGGGGCAAAGCAATCTGAGAACCATGCCTCCCACTGTTTTAGCTATAATATTTTTTCAACTCTGAAACTAAGTGTCTATCTATGTGGCTATCGAACAAAGGGAGTGACGCAGTAAAGATTTCCAAGGAACATTCAGCTAGTTATCCATAAAAATCGTGTGGACAGAGTATACAAATTGGAAACTTGTTTATCCACATAATTTCCTTCCCTTGTGAATTGATGCAGTCGATTTATGCTCCCTGTTTGACCTTGACCTGCTGATTTTCACAAGGACCGCACGTGAGCTATGGACCACCGTTGTGGTGGCCGATGACACTCCGATGCTAAAGTCAGACAGGGTTTTGAGAAAGGTTTAAAGCTGTAAACAGGGAATTTGTAGCATACCTTTATTCACCAACCTCCTATCTTATTTATAGTGCTGGAGTCCTGGTTCTCCTAGGCCATTAGTGACGTAGTTTAAGGAAGGAAATATTCCTGGAGAACTTTCCCTAATTAAGAGTCGTCTTGTGGAGGGAAGTTTTCCTGTTAGACCTGTGATCCTAGATAAGCGGGAGATAGTTCATTATCGGAGTGTTGTCCATATGTAAAAGTTTTCACGTACGAAATATACTCTGGTATTTGCTTCCTAGTTGGAGACAAAGTAATGTTGTCTTGCCCGTCCGAAGCTGATTCCTTAGATTCTTGCCTTAATAGGTCTTACGGGTATTAGGGATGGTTGTGAGACGTGTCGGTTTAGCAAGTTGTAGTAATTTGGGTTCAGCTGGTAGACTGCACTTCACGGGATTGGTGTCGTTTGGGTCGGATCAGTACTGGATTGATGCTTGGGCATTATTTCTTGAGATTATCATGATACGTGTACGGTGTAGAAGAGATGGCGTTTTGGTGTACCATCAGCTGCTCCCCTAGAGTTAGTGGGGCGTCTAGTAATGATTATGAAGCGTCGCGCCGAGCGGCACATAACATTAATGAATATGTGACTGCTCAAGAAAAAAGGGTATGATTTCATATTCTTTTAAATAGCTATTGCTTCAAGGATGACTTTTTTTTTCTATGTGGCATATTCTTGTCTCTGCCTCGTGTTTTCTCTTGCATGAGTGTCTTTTTGCAAAGTTTGATTTGCATTTTTCTTCAATGGCGGCTAACGTCGAACTTACTCTCGGACATGAGTTGTCTTATACCTGGCACAAACTCTTCGAAAAGAGCTTGATTGATGAAACCATGTTAATTTGGCATTGGGGCCTATACTACGTTCCTGAATATTTGGAGGTTTTCCCCGTGTTCACGGCTCGGACTCCGACTACACCCTCACAGGGGTATATAGGATTGCACCGGGGTATGTTTGATTCGGACTCCGGTTCCCAGTGTCGGACGTCATTTGACGTTTCTTTCTTTTCTTTTGTATGCCCCCCACTTAGCTGGTTTAATATTTTGATTGCGACTTATGATACATAAAAATGGTCACACCCCAGAGCCATACATGTTATGGCAAAGGGTAAGGTGTGTTGGAAGTTTACCAAAGGTTCACTTGTGGCATGTTGTGGCAAACGGTGCATGGAAGCTTACCAAAGGTTTACTTGTTGTGGCAAAGGATAAGGCGTGTTGCACACTATACAAGAATCAGGTAAAATTGTGTAAGACTAATTTGAATGCAGCTGAAGATGGTTCTTTTACAAACTTGTGGTATAGGCGACTTGCACACATGAGTGAGAAAGGTATGCAAGTCTTAAAAAAGAAAAAATTAATTCCCTCCTTGAAAGGTACTCCTCTTAACCCCTGTGATTATTGTTTATTTGGTATACATTATAGAGTTGCATTTTGTAGATCATCAAAAAAAAAAATATGGCTTGTTAGATTTGGTTTACATTGATGTTTGTGGTCCCATAGAAGTAGATTTTCTTGGTGGTAATAGATATTTCTTGACATTTATTGATGATGCATCAAAAAAGGTGTGAATATATTTTCTCAGATCTAAGGACCAGGTTTTTCAGCTATTCCAGCAGTTTCATGCCAAGGTTGAAAGAGAAACATATAGAGTTTTGAAGTGTCTCCGCAGTGATAATGGTGGGGAGTAGACATCAAAAGAATTTAAAGCTTATTGTAGTAAGTTTGGTATACGACATGAAAAGACAGTTCCTGGCACTCCACGGTATAATGGGGTAACAGAAAGAATGAACCGGACTATTGTAGAAAAGGTGAGATGCATGCTTCGCATGGCTAAATTGCCAAAAGAGTTCTGGTCTGAAGCTGCTAGTACAGCATGTTATCTCATCAACAAGTCTCTTTCATTTTCTTTAGATGGTGACATTCCTGAAAGAGTGTGGAGAGGGAAAGATAGTTCATACTCTAATTTTAAGGTATTTGGCTGTAAAGCATTTGTTCATGTACCGAATAAGAAAAGATTAAAGCTTAATGAGAAGACATCTCCATGTATTTTCATTGGTTATGGAGATGAGCAGTTTGGCTACAAGTTATGGGATCCTGAGAATATGAAAATTATTAGAAGCAGAGATGTAGTATATTATGAAGATCATACCATTGCAGATTTTGAGAAAATTGAAAAGCCATAATGAGGTAGCATATCTTACACCCAAGGATGCACGAACTCGGACTCGGACACGAATACGGATACGACACGGCGACTCGGCGATTTTCAAAAAAATAGGACTCGACGACACGGTCAAACTTAATTTTTTAATATATATTTTTTGTAACTTATAAGAACATAAAATTATAATAATAATATTGATCAATCCAAACATATCAAAAAATGAAAAATCAAATGCATCATAAAATCAATCATATTTTAACAAACATATGTCACTTGCTTAACCTCCAAATATCTCCAAAAGAAAAAATGTATAATAAAATAATATTTACTTGGGAAAGAAGGAGGACCATGAAATGTGGGAGATCAGCAATTGCATAGAGCATTTTGCACCACAAACTCTCTGTCTGGGTCGCCCTTATACAGTAGCTTACAAAAACCAACCCTTCCTTCCCATCATTCACTTCCTAGATTGGATTGGTTTTTGAAAGAGAGGATAAACAAAGCTACTGCAAGCTCTCCACAAAAAGAGAGGATTTGCATCTGTCCCTCTCGATCGATCTTTATGTATGGTTTTTGATCTACAAGCTACTGGAGATAGATTTGTTTCTGAAAGAGAGGATAAACTTTCTTCTTCTACAGAGGATAAACAAAGCAAAACAAAAAGAAGAAGAAGAAGAAGAAGAAGAAGAAGAAGAAGAAGAAAGTGATCGAAAAACCAACTTTCTTCTTCTACAGGGAAGGAGGTTGAAGGCGAGTGGGAGAGACAGAACGATCGATCTACATCTCTCCCTCGATCGATCGATCTATCTCTCTGTCGACATTAAATTGCATCGCTCTGCAAGCTCCGTCTCGATCGATCTGCATCTATTCCTCTCTATGACGATCGATCTGTCGAAATCGATCTCTCTACCCCTACCTCCGTCCAACAATGTCGATCGATTTCGATTTCGACAGATCTACATTTCTCGCTCTCTGTCTCTGTTCTCTCTTTTGTTGCTCTCTCTGGATCCCTGCTCCCTCTGCTCTCTGGTTTGTGGGAGGGAGGAACCGAAAATCGAAAAGGAAATGGATTATTTGCACCCGACCAAGTTTGGACCGTATCCAAGTCGGTCAACGAATTTTGACCGTTGACCACGTGTCCAATACGTGTCGGGCGCGTGTCAGACGCGAATCCGTGTCCGACACGTATTTGACGCGTGACTCGGAGGTTTTCCGGAGGGTCGGTGCATCCTTGCTTACACCACTTCCTCCTCATTTGTCGCATGTTGAAAATGGGGGAGAGATGCCAGATGATATAGTTGGTGACCATATGCCAGAAAATGAAGTTGTTAATGATGATCATGTAGAAATAGATGAAATTGCGGATGAAGAGCAACCCCTTTAGCAAGAAATAGTAGAGCCTCAATTAAGAATGTCTACCAGAAAGCGCTAAGCTTCAAAGAGGTGTCCCAATGATGAGTATGTTTTCCTTATAGAAGAAGGTGAACCAAACTATTTTCAAGAAGTACTAGATCATAAAGATAAAGATAGCTGGATGAAAGCTATGCAAGAAGATATGAGTTCCTTGCTTAATAATGGTACTTATGATTTAGTTGAGATTCCAAAAGGTAGAAAACCTTTGAAGAACAAATGGGTGTACAAATTGAAAAAGGATTGTGTTGGAAAGAATGTGAAGCACAAAGCTCGATTAGTGGTAAAAGGCTTTGCGCAAAATAAAAGGATAGATTTTGATGAGAGATTCTCACCCATAGTGAAGATGACATCCATTAGAGTGGTGTTAAGTCTTGCAGCTAACCTGGATCTTGAGATTGAGCAGTTAGATATTAAAACTGCATTTCTTCATAGGGATTTGCATGAAGAAATTTACATGGCACAACCAGAGGGTTTTGAAGTGAAAGGGAAAGAACATATGGTTTGCAGATTGAAGAAAAACCTTTATGGATTGAAACAGGCACCGAGACAGTAGTATAAGAAGTTCGACTTCTTTATGGTAGGACATGGCTACAAGAGAACACTTCTAGACCATTGTGTTTATGTCAGATATTTTTCGCCTGATAGCTCCATTATTCTCTTGATTTATGTTGATGATATGCTAATTGTTGGAAAAGAAGTTGATATGATTGGCAGGTTGAAAAAATATTTGTTTAGCTCTTTTGATATGAAAGACTTGGGGTCAGCTCAAAACATCCTAGGGATGAAGATTACACATGACAGAAATTAAGAAGTTGTGGTTGTCACAAGAAAAGTATGTTAAAAAAGTGCTTGAAAGGTTCAACATGAATGATGCTAAGCCCGTGAGTACTCCACTTGCTAATCACTTCAAGTTAAGTGCCAAATTATCTCCTCGTACTGATGAAGAAAAGAAGTACATGTCAGGTATTCCATATTTCTCTGTTGTAGGGTGTTTGATGTATGTTATGGTTTGTACAAGACCAGATATTGCTCAAGAAGTCGGTGTTGTGACTAGGTATTCAAAAAATCCAGAAAAATAACATTGGGCTGTAGTTAAATGGATTATGAGATATTTGAAAGGTACTTCAAAGTTTTGTTTAAGCTTTGGTAATTCAGGAGTTGTGTTAAAAGGGTACACATATGCAAATTTTTCAGGTGATTCTTCCCTAATGATCTCGAGGGGGAGATTTGTTGAGGTCCATCCCATTAGGGTGGATCCAACTTCGGTAGTTAATCAAATATAAATTCAAGTTTGGTTGAATAAGGAAAAATGTTTTCAATAAGAAACAAAAAGAAAGTTTTTGTTTTGAATAAGGAATGAGTTGACAGCTGGTTAATTAAATAAAAACAAAATTCTATTTGAGGCGGTGTTGGGCGGCTGCAAACAGGTATAAATAGGTGCAGAAAACAGAGTTTTATTCATAGTGTTTTCAGAGAAGTTGTTGCGAGATTAAGCAACAAAGAACATAGTATTTTCTTTGGTGTTTGGTGTGGCTGTGTGCGCGTGGACGGTGACTTTGTGTCTGATTATTTGTGACGCGATTTTGTGCGACAAAGTATAATGAGTGGCTGTGATATCGACTTAGTTTTGTCGATTGATTTGGTAGAATAAGTTGAAGGAGTTTTTGAGTTAATTTGCTGTGAGGTAACCCGTGTTATTTACTCCTTGTATTACTCAAGCTTTGGGCAAAAAAACTTAAGAAGTTATTGTACTTCTTCTTATTTGATTAGTGGATTCTCTCGGATTTGCCTCGTGCTTTTTCCCTTCACATCGATGGGTTTTCCACGTAAATCTTGGTGTCTCGTTTATTATTGCTTTAGATTATTTCCTTGGTATTGTTTTATTGGTATTTGTCCCAACAAAATGTATTGGTAACGCAAACAACTTGAAACTGTCGAGAAGCCAATGTTGTCCGTACAAGCACCGACCGGACAAACAATACTAAGACTTGCACTGTGCAAGCCGCACCGCTCTGACTAACACTTGCATTGCCCAAACCGCATTGCCTAGAGTTACACTGATCATACAAACTGCCCAGACTTCCACCACTCAAACAACTACCATCAATTGGATCAATACTATTCAGACTTACACCGTCCATACCGACATTGCTAAAGACTACACCGCTCGGATCAACACAGCCAAAACTCGCTCCTCCATGTCAACACCACTCGAATCAACACTACCAATACCAGTACTACCCATATCAACATCGTTCATGACTGCACTGCTCGAATCAACACCGACTAGCACTGCCCATATCAACACCATTCATGACTGTACTGCTCGGATCAACACTGTCAAGTCTCACATCGTCCCAATGACGGAGCCAGGATTTTTGTTGAGGGGGGTAGAGTGATGTCATAATTAATTAAATATAATATAAAAATTAGTTACTTTAACATGAATTTTTTTAAATATAGCAAAATGGGGAGTACAACAAAGAAGTCATTGAATATGATTATTACTATATTTATTGAAGATTATTACTACTTCTAGAAACACAACACAAGAGAAGGGTTTGAATTGTTAATTACTACTACATGAAGAAAAGAAGGAAGAGGTTGCTTACGATTTTTTTGTGGAGATGACCAACACAGTGATTAATGAAGGCACCTGGTACCTAGAAGAAGAAGAATAAGGTGGTTTGGATCCTTCTGGATCTTGTGAAGATGAGCTCAAATAACTCAATAGTTATAGATCTTTGAAGATGATGAAATATGAGGGTTTCCCTCATCTTATCCAATCGATTGAGTGTAAAGAAGAAACTGAGGATTGGTTTCTTTGAGAGATTTAACCTCTATCTCTAACTCTAAAAGTAGAGTTTGAATTTGATTTGTACATGATTTGAAGGATGAAGTCCTGGTTGAAGTGAAAAGTAAGAATAGAGAGGCAAATAAAAAAATATTTGGGGGACAACTAAATATATATCTCAAAAGTCAATGGGGGCAAGTGTTGCCCCACGTGAATCCGTGCCTGCATCGTCCATGTCAACACCGCTTAGGACTGCATCACTAAAGCCAACATGTTCAGCTTAGCAATGCTAAGTCTAACACCTCTCGAAAGACCTATACGGCTTGGATCAACACTGCCAATAATTCTAGTGATTATACCGACGTCACTAAGGCTTATATCAACCAAACTAGTTTCACCAAGACCTACACCACTCAGGCTCGCATCATCATAGTTGTTTTGACCATACTGACACTGGCCAAGCAAGCGGTGTCATATTTGTTTTGATCAAATTAACGCGGATCAAGCTAGTATTAGCCAAGCCAACACCGACATCGAATCATGCAAAATGATAGATATGTGACGAGTAAGATCAAAGTCACACTACTATCACCCTATGCGATTATGAGCACACTCCTAAGGTCAAAAGTCATTTTCAATTGACCATTGACTTATAGTCAAGCTATTAAGTTGCAACAATTGTTGGCTATCCTAAATAGCCGTTACCATCACATGATTTCAAATAAGGTGGGCTTGACTTTCGCCCATTGTATACCTCCAATTAGAGAGAACCGTCAATTACTTTTAAATACAATAAATTGACGATCACATAATAAACAACTATAAAATAGAATGTTACACTTTGAGATGCAAACTTTTCGACTCTGGTACTTGCAGACTTTGAGCTCTTACTGACTTCAGCGTCGGAATGGCTTTATAAGTACCCTCCCCCATTGTTCCAGTGCATCCAGAGATTACTAATCAACTAATCTTCACCCTCAATTCCCTAGTTGGCATCTAATGAGGTCGAATGTAATTTTTTTGCCCCGACAATTGTAACACTTCGATTTTCAATACACCAAAACATTTTTAAATTAAGAAGTTATTTTTTTAAGCAATAACAATAACATACTTGTAATTCAATGAAATAAGATAACTTACCATCCTAAAAGATGAGCATCTACAACTCAACTCCACAGGCTACAAACTCCGCGACTTTCACTTTAATAAGAGTACACCACATGCCATAGAAAAGCAATATGGGTGAGCTAACGATGGTATGAGCAGATCATAGATACATAACATTTCTACACAATAATAAAAAGTCATGATGATGATGATGATGATGATGATATATATATATATATATATATCAAAGGTAAACCTAAATGCACCTAATGCATGAGTTGTAAAATGAAATGAGAGAAATTTCACAGGTGGTTAAGATTTTCAATCAACACTCCATAATCTAAGTCATCAAACTTTTCGTTAATTTATGAAAATCATCACCATCAGGACTACACATACACATACACATACTACTAAACTAGCATATATACAACACTTGAAAAGAACTCATGTCTTACTCTAAACCAAAGTCCCGGGGAACGACCCATTGCATTAGGCTAAACCACCTCAAAGCAATGACTTAGTTTTCCCATCTATATGAACATACAACATTCTGTTAGTGGCACAACCATAACAAATCATTTTTATATATAGTTATTCATCATGAAGCCAAGTAAAATCCATACTGATTAATACATCATGAAAACCATTAGAACTATCGAAAGTATAATATAACTGGTTTCATAAGGAACTCATCATATCACCTTAAAATTGAGGTTCACCTATTTCGAGGTAAACCATGTACCTGCATAAACTATTAATGGGCTTACCTCCCTATCAATCAATGATAGAACGAATATAGGAATAATCACCGGTTAATGATATAAATGCAAATGTGTTTATCCTATATTTTTCCACAATCACACCTAGTCCAACGTGTTAAACATGTCTCACCCTGACATGCTTTTTTACACACCAATACCACTCCTAGCATGTATGCTCCCAGGCGAGGTGTCACCTCTAGGACTACATGTTTTCACGGAAGACTGATTGTGCGGTCCAATCACCAATCACAACGCGCATCGGGGACATTCAACCCGATTAAAAATCCAATCATCTTCAAGGCCAAGGTAGTGATCAACTGCACCGAGAGTTCCTTTCTTTGGTGTGGGGAATCAAAGATCAAACACCCTGGGGACCGAGGTAGTTATTAACTATAACTGGTGGTTCCTTTCTTGAATGAGATATTAGGATCAAACACCCTCAAGGTCGAGGGAGTGATCAACTGCATCGAGAGTTCCTTTCATAGATGAGAGATCCAACCCGTTCTCAAGGCCACAATGCTACTCCCTAATAAGGTTTCTTATAGTTCTTAACGTTAAATGGGTGATATGCACTAAACACAGTATGCATATCCATCTGGCTAGAGTTGCGGGAAAATATAATTTAAAATTATGGGGACAATTATTGGATTAATCTATAAATACTATCTGTGAGATATTCAATGATTTTCCAACTGTGCCACATCTAGATACACACCATTGGGTTTCCAGCAACCCATCACAAGTATTGGATTCACTAACATTACCCGAGACACATTCATAACCATGATAATATATCTCACAACATTGAAATGCATAAATAGTCAGCTCAGAATATTCATTCCATGGTATACACCATTTCACAACTAGTTCATATTTACCATTTTGTAAATAAAAATGTCACCATTGGACAAATTCATGGATCAAATTCACTTCGCAATCCATTCTATTCATAAGAATGATCATATCAGTCCATTGGTTTCATGCCATAATCAAATAACTCATCAACTACATGACTTACTTGGTTCATCATATTACAACTCAGAAACATTTAAACAAAAAAACCATGACAAGGTTTGTATTTAAACAAGAAATATAAGTCATCATAAGCATGCAAACACATCAAAGTGGAGGTAAAATCCATGTAGACATAATAAATTATCATTATCGTGACCTACATCCAGCCAAAAAAAAGAGCAAACGAATTAGCCCTGAAACAACCTAGTTTTGGGTGCCAAACAATAATCTAACCCAACCTCAATTTGGCATGTCTAGGTGTCGAAATGTAGCCAAATACCAACCCAAAACAACCATGTTTCAGTCCTCAAAAGGGTTAAAAAAAAACTATCTGATTCGGTCTTCTAAACACAGCTGAAACAATCCAATCCCTTATAATCAGTTGAAACGTCTCATGAACTGCCTAAGCTCAGTTAAAAGCAACCCAGAACTCAGCCGAAACATCCCTCTAAAATCATGTGAAACAGACCCCGAACCTCGGATGGAAATAGCCCCAAACTTAGCTGAAAACACCACTGGATTGCTGCTAAATTGGAGTGAAAAACAACTCTATATGAATGATGATTTTGGAGTAAAGGATGGCTAGGAATCGGGCGTAAATACCAATTTTCTAAAGGAGAATGACCCCAAGATGTCTATCAAAACATCAAGGAATCACCTATGGAAATTAAGAAAACCAAGCAAACAACGTCCTTATTTGAATCCTTCTATACTAAGGATTACCATTAGTCCATTAAGCATGCAACTTAGTTGCACAAACGTGAATTCAAGAAAAGTAAACATGGAATACAAAAGAAACTTATGATGGATTCCAAACTGCATACATAATAATAAACTCCAACTATACTCAAATTTAACCATTTCACCTAAAGAAGCTTTAATATACCCATACAAACTGAAATGATGTTAATAACCTTAAATCCAGAATTTTAAAGCTACCCATAGAAAAAATTTCGAAGATAATTGCCCTAAATCTTTACATGCACGCTCACATTAAATGTAAAACTTGATGGTTACCTAGCATCTCACTCACTTAGATCCTTTAGAATCAGCTCGACAAGCTCCCCCAACACCTCTGAACCGAGGATTGAAGCTCACCCGCACGACCACAACCCGAAACTGCTATTGGCGTACCTCACTTACTCTGATTTTCTGAGATTCCAGGCCGATCCCCAAAAACCTCTCCATGTGGGATTTACCAACTCATCCAAACGCCCTAACTGACACCACCAAAGGGCTTGATCGGAGCGTAGCTACTAGTCCAGCCTCTGACGGCTTCAATTGAGCATTCAAACTATAACTCTTTGATGTTTGTGCAGAAAATCGAAAGAGAATGGAGAGGAAAGAAAAAGAAAGGAAGTGGAGAAGAAAGCTGAAGAGATTTGGGCGGATAAATCTGTTCCACAACTTACGTTCGCTAGAGAAGAAGAGATTTGCAGGGAGAAAAAAATCGCACAAAGGAGAAAAGGCGACGAAGAAGAAAGAAAAGAGGGGGGAGTTACCTTTTATAATGTGGGTGGCTATTTACCCCCACTGAAATTTGAGAGCACTCACCCTAAAAAATCCAGAAAAATAGATTTACACTATTGAAATAAATTTCAAAAACTCCTAAGATTAAGCAAATTAGTCAAAATGAAAATCTACGCGTGTTACAACAATGATATTTACTTTATCTTATTTCGATAAATATATGAAAATGTATTATCTAATAATCACATATGGGTCGAATTTTTAATTTATAATTAGTTACAATATATCATATCATACACGAATATATGCCGCATCGAGCATTATACTTCTCATATTTGATTGACTTATCGCAAAATCGTATTCTTTCCGAATTTGACCGAATCAAACTTTTGTCCATGATCCAAATGGAGAGTTAAAATTTCGTACTTTGAAGATTTAATTACTAAGATTCAGGCTCGTATTCAGGGATGGAAGGCCAAATTGTTATCCCCAGGAGGCCGACTAATTTTGATTAAGCACGTCCTTAGTTCTATTCCTATTTATATTCTTAGTGCCATGTGTGTACCAAGTACAGTTTTAGCTCGAATTAATAGTTTGATGGCGGACTTTTTTTGGGAGAATTGCGAAGGTTGTTTAAAGAAAAAATGGGTGTCATGGGAAAACATTTGCTTTCCACAGGCGGAAGAAGGTTTGGGAGTTAGAGATTTGAGGGTGGTGATGAAGGCCTGTCGAATCAAGGCTCTTTAGAGACTATTGACCTCAGACTCATTATGGGCTTCTTTTATGAGGAGCAAATACTGGATACGAGGCGTTGCTTTGAATAGTCAACCGGTCAAAGATGGGTCATCTCCTTTTTTTGAGGAAAACTGGAACTTGGTGGCATCTTTCAAGAGACCGACGGTGATGGTTAATCAAGGATTTTGGCCTTCAGTCAGCGAGGTGATTTTGAATAATTTTGAATTGGTTCATCCAAATATTAGAAGCTTGGCGCGTGGTCTTTTTGCGGATAGATTATGTGGAGAGGCTCATGAGTAGGATACGTGTGTGTGGGTTCCAAGTAATAATGGGATTTTTTCCCTTCAATCGGCTTATGAACTGTTGCGGAAAAATGGGAGGGTCAAGGCAATAAATCAACTGCTTTGGCAAGATCTTCTTCCTTCCAGAGTATCAGTCTTTATTTGGAAATTACTCCGTAGAGGAGTGCCAGTGGATGGGAAATTATACAGATGTGGTATCAGCCTAGCTTCTAGATGTCGTTGTTGTAGCTCGCCAAAGCAAGAATCCTTGAAGCATCTCTTTCTAGATGGAGAATTGGCGATGCAGGTGTGGAGTCATTTTGATAGGATCTTTGACGTTCATACACGAAGACCAGCAAAAGTCTCAACAGTGATGGCCACTTGGTTCAAGAGAGCTAAACGCGATTCGCAAACAGGTGTGCTATTCTTTCTTTCTCCTATGTTCATTCTATGGGAAATTTGAAAACAAAGATGCAAATGTGTTTATGAAAATGTCCCCCCAAATCCAGCCTTTGCGATTTTGAACATTAGGCGTCAGTTGAGATTGGCAAATACTTTTACAACCCCCAAGCAAGTTAGCATGAACAAGGCCCCCCTACGGGCTTTGGAGTTGAATGTGCTCCCTGTTAAAAGGAAGTTGGTTCGAATTATTTTTTGGCACCCTCCCCCTTTAGATTTTGTTGCGCTTAATGTAGATGGTTCTTCCCGTAAGGACAAGGCAGCCGACGGTGTGATTATTAGAGACTCGAGGGGTTCATGTGTTGGGGGAAGGCAAATTTTTTTTGTGTAGGATCTAACAACAAAGCTGAAATTTTGGCTCTTTTGGAGGAGCTCCGCCTCTGTTTTGACTGGGGTTTCAAAAAGGTGGTTACCCAAACGGATTCGGCCCTTGTTTGCGGTTGGTTTTTGGAATATTTAAAAATACCTTGGCATTTGGAGAATATTTAAAAGAAATTAAGTTATTGGCAGCGACAATGACGTTAGATTGTCAACATATCTATAGATAGGCTAATGCGGTGGCAGATTCATTGGCGGATAGAGCACAAAAAGATCATAGGACTGTTTCTTTCAATGGGACTGATTTGCCTAGGAAAATTGCAGGCTTGATTGTGCTAGACAGATTACATACGGCGTACATTCGCCATGGGGATGAGTAGTTATCTGATTGTTCTATGGCTGCGAGGATTTGCTTTTAGGTATTTTTATTTTACAGCTGCGACTAAAATTTTGTTTTGGTTATTTCACTGGTAAAGTCGTCATGTACCCCCGTATTGATTGTAAATCATTTTTTTGATAATTAATAAAGGTCTGGCATTCCAGAGGTGCCCCTCCCCACTGGAGGTTTAATTCAAAAAAAAAACTTTTGAACAATATCTGATGCTACGATAAAAGACTTTGAGCTGATCATCATTCATCGAGCAACCCTTCAAGATTCTATGTGAGTGGTTAATTGGTCAATCTCCAAGCTTATCTTTAATTGTTGTACAATGTATTTGCAGTGATTGTGTTTAATAATATTTGCCTAAGAGCAATAATGGAAATAAAGAATGAGATTTGTATGATTAATTGAGAACATAAAATTGGGTGAGTGAAAGGATCTATATACTTAATAAATTATATTTATGTTTTGGAAAACATATTGATGCTTTGAAGGTTATGACAATGACATGCCTCTGCGCATTCACCATCACTGACTTTTTCTGAATGATCAGAATCAGAAGAATAATTCAAATTGAAAATTTGAAGATCTTCGTCTGAATTATCTGATTCCGAGTTCATTAGAACTTGTAAAAACATGTTCTTGATGTCTTCAAGAGCTTGGAGCTCTTGAATCTTTGGGTCATTATGTAATTCTTTGCATAATGACCAGGACGATCACATTTAAAGCAAACGGGTTTTGAATGGGTATGGGTTGGATATTTCTTGGTGGGCTTGGGTTTATGCATACCATGTTTCTTGGGCTGATTATAATATTGGTTATAGTCTTTGGGCTTAAGTTGTTTAGGTCCATAAGATTTTTTGGACTTAAATTGTCTAGCAGGATGAGACCTATATTGGAGTTTTGATTGAGAAAGCTTTTGATGTGGGAGCTTAAAGTCATCATTGCCATATTGTTGATAGAAATCGCCAAGCTCTCTCAGGCCATTGATATTTTGTTTGTTTAGTTGGGCTTTAAGTCTTAAATCATTAGAAATATGCAAAGCACATTTGTTAATGAAATCAATAATATCTCCAAATGTGAGACGTTCATAGGGAATGTCTTCAGTGTAGATATCTTGTAATTTTCTCTAATAGTTTCAGCAAGGATTGGTGCTAAACCAGAAATGAACTTTCTCTTCCAAAAAGGGCTATTTGCATCAGATTGAAACATAACCTTTTTTAGGAAGATATCTTTGTACCATCGAAAGTGGCTCAAAGTCAAACATTTGTGTATCATCAGCAAATTTTTTGATTAATTTTGAAATTCACTAGGGTCTCCCATAAAATGTTTCAGAATACAGAAAATTAGAGTATGAACTGAATCAGAGAGCTCTAAACCTTGTTCTGTTTTTATGGAATTTCCTAATAAATCAATTTTTGCTGCATTAAAATTGATTGTTGCTCACCAACAGTGAGATATAGTTATCCCACCATTCTTTGAGTAGACTAGAAAAGCTAGCAACGATAAGAGATGAAATACTCCTGTCATTCTTACCTTTGCTGCAATGAGCCGAAGCCATCATAACCATTTCTTGGGTTAACTCAATTATATTTTCTTCAGTTAAACCATCTATATATATTCCAAGTATAGAACTTACCTGTAGAAAACGATCCATAGACTTGAAGAGATTTCTCTTCATATTGCATATCAGGAAGTGGTGGTCTAGGATAAAAATTTCTAGTTGTTGGGTAAAGGATTTTGATGATTTGTTTTTAGATTGAAAGCAGGTAATTTAAGATCAATTTATTTAATTAACTGGTTTGGTGTGGTTAACACATTTTGATCAACAAACGTAGGTGTAAAATATGTCGTTGGTTTTGTAACATTAATGGCTTGCTTTTGAGCCAATTGGGTATGAGCCAATTGATCTTGGAGGACTTGATCTTGTATCAATTTATCTCCAATCTCATGAAACAAGATATTAGTGTAATTATTCTGTTGAATAATTTTTTCAATACCTTTAAATGTATTGTCAATCTGAGGATCTTTGAATGGTGACGCCAAAACATCACAACCTAAAGTTGAAAATTTAATTTCTTCTAAAGGTGGTAAAATGGATTGTTTTGTTGAATTTGTTTCTGTTGTATGCCAGAATCTGGAATTAGTTTTGATAACATTTACGCTAGGAAGATAATCAGAAAAATACCAATCTAAAAAATGATAAGTTTTCGTGCATTTCTTCACAACATGCATAAAATTGTTTTCCTAATTCAGTTCTTTGTTCTTCTGTGGTTTGTGCATACAATTGCTCTCGTCTTTGGCTATTAGAAGGTTTTACAAAGTCTTGTTTGATCCATTCTTTATTAAGGATAAACTATGTTTGTAAAACATTCAATTGAGGATGAGAAGGAGGATTATCTTCCATCTCATATTGAGTAGGAGACTCAGGATTGTAGATTGGTTGCGGGATCTGAGGAAATTGTGGATTATTTCTCAGATTAGCAAGATCTAAGTGGGGAAGGACGTCAGGAGGTGTCTGGGTCCTTGAGATTTGGGAAGGTGCTGTTTTGAAAGAAGATGTTAATATTCTTCCCAAGTCAGACAATTTCAAACTTGTCTTTCTGGACTCAGAGAATTGTAATTCAACAGTTATGTCTTCAAGAGTTAAGATCTGACTCAATCGACTGGGAACCGGTCTTCTAGGTTCAGTGGGAACTTGCCAAGTGACTGGAAGAGTGATTTGATTCCAGTGGATTGTCTTTGGAACAATAACACTTGTTTTTTCTTTGTTTGCCTGGAAAAGGATGGTATATCCTTTTGCAGACTTCATGAGTGCCTTAGGGCTCAATTGAGTCTTCATGACTTTGTAGGTAATCTTGTAGATCAAAACCAATGGTTTTGATCCAGGAAGCATATTCATATCCAGATGTCTGGATATTGAGTGTCAGTGTCTCAAGGATATGTGGATCCGTAAGAGATACGGAGAAATTGGGGTAATAATCAAAATAGATTGGACCCATTGTAAGAGTTGACTCTGTGATTCCTAAGAGCGAGTCATCGAACCTATTGTGCCGACAATCGTGAAGAGCGATTAAAGCACAGGTATCAAGTCCTGTTCTTGTTAGGGGTTTAATCCCGATTTGAATCAATCCAATATGGATATATTTGTATTCATGACTTTGAAGGTATTCCAAAGTTTCATTTGAAAATAATTGTTTTGAATCCATTGATCCATCAAAAGATATAGTTTGTTCAACCATATCAATCAGATATTCTGTTTTTTGTGGAAACAGAGATTTCGAAACATTATAAATGTTTTTGTAAGGAATTTCTGGTATTGACTATTTTTGTAAATTTTTTTCTACATCTGAAATTCAACATTCCATGTGGTTTACACCATCTGGAATCTGTCTTGACCTAGAGCTAAAAGCTCGGATAAATTTTGAAAGCAAAGACATTTTCAAATTCTTTGAGGTTTGAGGATTGGGAACACTGTACTCGGACTACCTACAGCTGGAACACCAATACGGGACCCCCTAACCCGTAAACACTGCGCTCAACATGGCGACTTACACACTGTCAAGAAAACTTGGTCTTTTACGAGTATGAAAATGGATTTTAAATGTTTTATGCTCAAGAAAATGCAAGCTAACTTGACATATTGGTATATCGATAAAGACTGAAAGTTTAGTATGATCCTTAAGTTAGATCTAGTTCATGAGATTTTTCAACTCAATTATCTTTGCACCATTAGCCATGTTAGCATAACTTGAAGTTGATGAGTGAAATATATGCTAGAAAACCTTAGAATAATAGTGGAGACTTAATCCTAAAAATTTTGAACCTTTCTATTTTTCTGAGGGTTATACATAAACTCTGATTTTTCTTGAGTCCGTATTATCTCGTTGATGATCTCATTATTCTCATTTTTCTGATCAATTGCTTTGGGAATGACATCAAAATTGAATTATTACACAAGAACTTTTTGGCTTATTCAATTGAGATGTCATAATATTGACCCGAATTTAAGAAATGATTTAGGCATTTTTTTTCTTTAGACCATTAACTAGCCTTTTAAATTACCCATAACATTAACCTTTTTGTAGCCTTTTGAGCCTTAGAATAACTTTTATTTGTTAACCCATTAACCTTTACCCAATTTTTCTGGAAATGTGTATGGATGGATATACTTGGTGTCAAAAGGGCATTAAAGAGCAAAATATGAGATATTTCATAAATCCTCTATTAAAAAAAAGGGTTGAAGAAAAGAAAATAGTAAAAAAAAAGAAAATTTATTCGTCAATGAGGATAAAGATGTGAAAATGAAGAAAAATTAATGGTGCGCAACATTGGTTTATTCTTGACAGCCCTAATTGTTTGTATAATGGGTGTATACATTCCTAGAAACTTTTCTTAGAATCCTTTGACATTCCTTATTAACCATTACCCAAGCCCCATTACAACCCAACAAAGTCCTAGTTGATCTTAGGTAAAGGTTGGTTCTGTAGATTTGGAGATTTAATAACCAAGACCTATGTTGTTTGATTCAACATTTCCAAAAGTAATTGATATTTCTGTCCATGAGATCATGTTTATTCCATTCTTGAAAAGTCCGTTCTTCATATTACTATATGTGAGATGATTGTTTTCCATTATTTACTCTTTTCTTCACATATAAACTGAGTGAAATACCAAATCTCCGAGTGCTTTATTGTGAGTGACATGAGAGGTTTGAAGTCAAAACAAACTTCGACAGGAGTTTTAGTCATTGTTTTACTCTGAAATGAAAAGTTATGTTGATAGTGCCATCCACACACACAAATTGAGTTGAGGATGACTATGAATTTGTCTCTAACTTGTGGAAAATATTAAATTATTTGGAAATTTGTTGATACACTAAAATGACACTGTTGGTTTCTTGCATTTCTTGAAGTTTTAAAATGAACACTGTTTGACCAAGTTTTGATTGAGTCAATAATGTTTGTGGGTAACATTTATGGAAACCCTCACGAGACTATAACTCGTCCACTAGAGGTAATCTAGGGGTTTAAAGCCTTGTTGCACGTTTAAGGTAAGTGCAACCGATGATATCTGCGAAAGTGAGTAAGGATTTTCTTTTTATTGTTTTGCTCGAGGACTAGCAAAATATAGGTTTGGGGGTATTTGGTATTCACATAATTATTACATAATATATCCCTTAATTTATACATGTTAGTGTTTCGATTATTCAGGAGATCAGCAGGTGGTTCAAACACAAATCCCGAGAAAATGTTACAAACGCTCTGTGGCTGCTCTTACAGAATCTCGCGGTGCCAATAACCAACTGATTCGAAAATCAGTTGTTTCCCGCCCGAAAATCTTGCACCTTCGTCTCCAGCGAGCAGCGCCACTCGTACTGCCTTTCGTCTTCGCTCCTAGCGAGCTCTTTCTCCCTCCAAATGGCTCTAGTACTTTTGCGAGCTTTGCTATTCTTTGTTGCTTCTCTTTCAGTTCACGATTGCTTCTTTGCTCTGATACTGCTTCTTATGTTCCAGTTCACGGTTGCTGCTCTATTTCGTGGTGGGTGATGACGGCTATTTGTGATGGTGGTTGAGAGAGAGGAAGACAAGGAGAAAGATAGAGAGGTTGTAAAACAAGAGAGGCCGAGACAGAAAGGAGAGCTGAGATATGGCGGTGCTGTCTCTGTCGAGAGATGGCGGTGATGGCTCTACCGTGAGGTGGAACAGATCGAGTGGTGGCAGCGTTGGTTGTGTTGCGCGGCTTGTGACGGTGAGAACAGGGGATGTGGAGAGGAACAGGGAGATGGTGGCAGCTGTGGGTGTGCGAAACAGGGTGAGGAAGTGGTGTCTGATGGTGTTGGCGGCTGTGGTTGTTGGACGATGGCGAGGTGAAGTGAAACAGGGTTGTCATTCCCCTGTTTCCGAGGGGTGAAGGATAAAAAACCGAGATTTGCTTGGTTGGGATGGTGATCAGAATCACTTTGTGAAGGACAAATGATTTGTTTTTGGCTATTGAGGCTTGATTCCTTCTACTCCTTCCTTTTCTCATTCATTTCTCTTTTATTTATAGAGAATTAAGAAAAAATGAAATGGACAAGTTAAGGGGAGGGTTCAATGAGTGATTTAAGGCTTAAATCAAATCAGAATCTTGGATAATTGAGAGAATATGCCTAGGGTTTGATTGGGCTTAGCATTGGGTTTGGGTTTATGGGTTTAAGGGTTTGATTTAAGGTTTGGTTTAGAGTTTAGGTTATGGGCTTAAGCTATTTTCACCTTCACTTCCTCTGAAGTCACCGTCTGAGATTTGTTCATTGCATTTTATTTTGAGTTCTTCACTACAGCTCCACATTCTATAAAAACACAAATATTTAATAATTAATCTAAAATAAGATAAAAATAAGGATTAACAAAAATATAATAAGAGGTAATAATGTTATAATTATGTGATTATCAAATACCCCCAAACCTATATTTTGTTAGTCCTCGAGCAAAACAAAGAAAATAAAATCACAAATAAAATCCTAACTCACTTTCCCAGGAATCGTCGATTGCACTTACCTTTGAAAACGTGCAACAAGGTTTTGAACCCCTAGATTACCTCTAGGGGACGAGTTATAGTCTCGTGAGGGTTTTTAGAAAATGTTACCCACAAACATTACTAACTCAACAAAACTTGGTTAACAGTGTTTATTTTAAAACTTCAAGATATGCAAGAATCCAACAGTGTCATTTCGTGTATCAACAAATCTCCAAATTAATTTAATATTCTCCAAAAGTTAGAAAAAAATCATAATCATCCTCAACTCAATGTGTGTGTGTGAAAACACTATCAACATAACCTTTCATTTCAATGTAAATAATGACTAAATCTTCTATAGAAAGTTTATTTTGACTTCAAACTCTCATGTCACTCTCAATAAAACACTCAGAGATTTGGTATTTCACTCAAATTATATGTGAGGAAAAGAGTAAATAATGGAACACAATCATCTCACATATAGTAATATGAAGAACGGACTTTTTAAGAATGGAATGAACATGATCTCATAGACAGGAATATCAATTACTTTTGGGAATGTTGAATCAAACACCATAGGTCTTGGTTATTAAATCTCCACATCTACGGAACCAACATTTACCTAAGATCAACTAGGACTTTGTTGGGTTGTAACGGGGCTTGGGTAATGGTTAATAAGGAATGTCAAAGGATTCTAACAAAAATTTCTAGGAATGTATATACCCATTCAACGAACAATTAGGGTTGTCAAGAATAAACCAATGTTGCGCACCATCAATTTTTTTTTTTTTTTTTCATTCTCACATATTTATCCTCATTGAAAAATCATTTTTTTTTCACATAGAAGATTTATGAAATATCCCATATTTTGCTCTTTAATGCCCTTTTTACACCAAGTATATTCATCCATACACATTCCTAGAAAAATTGGGTAAATGTTAATGGGTTAACAAATAAAAGTTATTCTAAGGCTCAAAAGGCTAGAAAAAGATTAATTTTATGGGTAAGTTAAAAGGCTAGTTAATGGTCTAACGAAAGAAAAGGAAAAAATGCCTAGATCATTTCCTAAATTCGGGTAAGTATTATGACATCTCAATTGAATAAGTTAAGAAGTTCTAGTGTAATAATTCAATTTTGATGTCATTCCCAAAGCAATTGATCAAAAAAATGAGAATAATGAGATCATCAACGAGATAATACAGACTCAAGAAAAATCAGAGTTTATGTATAACCCTCGAAAAAATAGAAAGGTTCAAAACTTTCCGGGTTAAGTCTCCACTATTATTCTAAGGTTTTCTAGTATATACTTCACTCATCAACTTCAAGTTATGCTAACATGGATTATGGTGCAAAAATAATCGAGTTGAAAAATCTTATGAATTAGATCTAACTTAAGGATCATACTAAACTTTCAATCTTTATCAATATATCAATAAGTTTGCTTGCATAAACATTTAAAATCCATTTTCATAATCGCAAAAGACCAAGTTTTCTTGACAAAAAAACACATTTTCTTAAGAATAAGAAAAGAAAACACTACGAAAAATTCACCGACTCGTGAACCCTACCCCCAAACCTTGTCCTCAATGTTTAACAAAATAATTTTGACAAATGAATGAAATAAGTACATGAGAGGAGGTTAGAACAGTATTAACGCGGTGAAGATTTTACCAATTTCCACAAGTAATCCACCGATGAGAGCTTGGAGACAAAAAATTGTGGATTGGTTAATAGAGATAGATAAAATACGCACTCAACATGCACCTTTACAACAAAAGTTGGGCTGCCTCCTAGTAGCGCTTGGTGTAACGTCATCAGCCCGACAAATATTCCTCTTGAAAAATGGTGTATTGAAAAGCGGAGAGGAAGAACATGACAAACACTTAGTCCATGGTCGTATATCAACAATCTGAACAGTTGAGGATCAGTCCACCCAAATATATCAATCACATGAGGCACCAAATACACTAGGGCATCCCAAAGTGACCAGTAGTCATACACAACAGAGGATTCTTGTGTGCTCCAAAAAGGGAACATCCTAGGTCTGGTTCCAAATAAGAAGATTGAATAATTTTTACAATAGGATGGTGAAAACTGAAATCCTCACTACAGAACAAGAGATCGGTGAAAGTAGCCTCAGTAAATGGGAATGTGATGCAAGTAGATGAGACGATTGATATATCAGGTGGTACAGGCTCATCACATGAATCATATAGAGATATTGGTCTAAACAACTCAATGACACCCATACAGGCATTTCTACCTGATTTTCAACCAATTTTTCATTTTTAAGGGTAGTAATGCATTGGACATCTTCATCATCTGGCTCAGATGTGCTACTAATTTCGAATTGACCCTTTTGATTAAAAATAGGTTGATTAGGGAATTTTTTTGACTCTATCTCAGGAAGTGACTCAGCTATCTGACTCACAGTCATCTCAAGTTTTCGGATAGCTTGGGAGTTTTGTTGAGAAATAACTGTCAATTCTGTAATAACCTGAAAATTTTGCTCAAGCATTTCTCTTGTTCGCTCTATAAAAAGGTTCAAAATATCCTATAACCTTGATGTGTTGGATGGAGGAACAACTTGATGAAATTGAGACTCACTATCAGAAATAAAAGCTTGAGGAGTCTGAGGAGTGTCTAGAGGGCCTTCATGGTACTGACCATGAGCCCATGAGAAGTCAGGATGATAGGCTAAACCTGAGTAGTAATAATCTAAATATGGATCATAATCAGGTCGTCGCATGTCATAAAATGAATTGACTTGCTCGGAAAAATAGGTTGGATAATCCCTTGTATTCATTTTTTATTTTTATTTATTTATTTTTATTTATTATTATTATTATTATTATTATTATTTTTATTATTTTAAATCACTAACTCTGAAAATATACACAGACTCACATGCAATCAGCAACCAATAAATGCACAAGAAACATGCCTCCCTAAGCAATCAACGTTTTTGAGATCAACTATTTTTTTATCTTTAGGGGACAATTATTTCTTATGTAATTTTTATGACAGAGCAATGGGTGCTACAAAATGATCCTAAGAGTGTATACTTTACACCACAAAGTTCAAAATCAGTAGGCTAGAGTTTTGTTTCAAAGAAATCGGATTATCGCACAAGAGAAGGAGGTCACAATAGTCCAATTAAGTACTTCCTTGTGCTACCGCTTTGTAAGCCAATAGATTTGAGAACGATGTAATGTTAAATGTACACTTGAGGCTTGTGTTCCTAACCCAAAATTGTTGGTTACACTAATTCTTCTTGTGAATCGTAGATTACTTGACTCGGCGTACCGGGTAAATTACCCTTGTGGCAGTCGCCTCTCGGAGTTCATTGAATGATTAAACCTATCGTCACTTTTAGCTTTGGTCAAACACAAAAATTATTGGATTCATTTTGGTCTTGGTTGTCTTATGAACACCGTACCTAAAAGATGGCTCTATCTAACTTGCTAACTGATTTTAATTATGTTTGGCTATTGGTTGCACACAACTGGAGTGATGAGGTGGGGATATCAAGTCCCACCAGTTTCAATTTAGAAGTTGGGTCTGCTTATTATGAATTACTAAAGTTTAACATCCACAATTACAGAAATTAAACAACCAATCACACAATTTCAAACAATTACACAAAGCACCCGGGTCGCTAATACATTGCGTGTGATAGAAATACTTACAGTGTGCGTATTCCGTTCTGCACAAAAGTTAGCACAATTAAAAAAATGTCCGACTTCTTTTTATCCGTTTCAATCAGCACACAAGCATATGCAATCAAATTATTGGCCTTGGTCTTAGAAGTCGAATTTCTAAATCATAAAAAACAAATTAGTGGGTAACAATTAAAATTGTTTCCCTATAATTTCTTTTGACTTGGAAAATTTTGGGTTTTTTTTTAGGTGATTAAAAATGGAAAGCAATAGAATTTACAAAATTTATTACACCACACACTCGTAAAACGAGGTGAAAATAAAATTAAAACTCTCCTCACAAAATTAAAAAAATTAATTAAAAATAAAATTTGCTTGATGTTTGCTGAATCGTCCAATTTCCTCGAGAAGCGTATATTCTGCAAAATCAAACAAATAACATGAAATGAGTGTAAAAAGAACTTAACAAAATAAAAATAAATTTTTTTTCTGAATTTGTTTTTTAATTAGTGAAAATAAATCTTAAATTCAATTACAAAGCTACCTTCCCCGACAACAGCGCCAAAAATTTGTTGCGGGTTTAACCGACATAAATAAATAGGCTAATTTGACCCACTTGTAATAACCGCAAATGCACGGTATCTAACTGGTAGACAACGATAAGTACGGGTCGATCCCACTAGGAAAGTGGATGCAATTGAATTTTAGAATTTATCTAAACTAATTTACAGAAAAATGGGGATATAGTGCTTTTAAAACTAAACTAAAAATAAATTTAAAATAAAAGGAAAAGATGGAGAGATGGATTTTGTGGGGTTTGGACTCACCGATGAGTTAGCAAATATATTTAAATCTAAATTACTGAAATTATAAACGAGAAGCTTTAGGGATGAGGATCCCTTGCTTGCACCGAAGATGTGATCATTAAAATCCAATTCCAATCATATCAAGTTTTTGTCAAACATTAACAATTTATCTCAAGCAAATAAACTCTTACCAAGCATTAAGTGTCTTTTTAAGACACACTTAATCAAAGTCTACACTTAATAATTTTTAGCACATGCTTTAAATATTGATAAAATGTGAATCTAACTACCAAACATATCAGTTTTAATCGAACATGAAAGGTGAAAGCAATTTATCAAATTTCTGAAATAAAATTGTAATTAACAATTAAGCATTTAAGTTAGTAAAATAAATTAAAATAAATTATACAACCCTTTTGGTTTGTCATCACCTCGATGCAGTAGTACAAAACAATCAGCAGGTGGTCCGAACACAAATCCCGAGAAAAATGTTACAAACGCTTTGTGGCTACTTTTACAGAATCTCGGGGTGCCAATAACCAACTGATTAGAAAATCAACTATTTCCCGCCCGAAAATCCTGCACCTTCATCTCCAACGAGCAGCGCTGCTCGCACTGCGTTTCTTCTTCCCTCCTCGCGAGCTCTTTCTCCCTCCGAACGGCTTCGGTACTCTTGCGAGCTTTGTTATTCCTTGCTGCTTCTCTTTCAGTTCACGATTGCTTCTCTGTTCCCGTACTGCTTCTCTGTTCCAGTTCACAGTTGCTGCTCTGTTTCGTGGTGGGTCATGGCGGCTATTTGTGACGGTGGTCAAGAGAGAGGGAGACAATGAGAAGATAGAGAGGTTGCAAACAAAAGAGGCCGAGACAGAAAGGAAGGGCGAGATATGGTGGTGATGGCTCTGTCTAGCTCTGTCATGAGGTGGAACAGAGTGGTGGCAGCGTTGGTTGTGTTGCGGGGCTTGTGACGGTGAGAACATGGGATGAGGAGTGGAACAGGGAGATGGTGGCGGCTGTGGGTGTGTGAAACAGGGTGAGGAGGTGATGTCCGATGGTGGTGGCGGTTGTTGTTGTTGGACGGTGGCGGGGTAAAGTGAACAGGGTTGTCACGCCCCTGTTTCAGTAGGGTGAAGGATAAAAAAACTGAGATTTGCTTGGTTGGGATGGTGATGAGAAACACTTTGTGAAGGAAAGATGATTTGTTTTTGGCTATTAATGCTTGATTCCCTTCTCCTCCTTCCTTTTCTCATTTATTTCTCTTGTATTTATAGAGAAATAAGAAAAAATGAATATGGACAAGTTAAGGGGAGGGTTCAATGAGTGATTTAAGGGTTAAATCAAATCACAATCTTGGATAATTGAGAGAATATGCCTAGGGTTTGATTGGGATTGGCATTGGGTTTGGGTTTATGGGTTTAAGGGTTTGGTTTTGAGTTTAGGTTATGGGCTTAGGCTATTTTCACCTTACCTTCCTCTGAAGTCACCGTCTGAGATTTGTTCATTGCATTTTTTTTTTCTGATTTCTTCATTACAGCTCCACATTCTACAAAAATATAAAAATTTAATAATTAATCTAAAATAAGATAAAAATAATGATTAACAAAAATATAATAAGAGGTAATAATGTTATAATTATTTGATTATCAGTACCTAGGACTCACCAACACTTTCCCCTCTAAGACAGAAAGACATGGCTCTGATACTAATTTCTATCTTTCTTTATACATTTCAATAAATTATCTTTTATAACTCTTTTATCTTTAAATAAACTATCTAATTAGATCTAACAGTTAATCCCTAAGTGTAAACCAAGAAATTGGCTTGAGGCTATATTGATCTCTAAGATAGTTTAGTGTATTGCATTTCATGTTTGTTTTTCATTTTTTTTTATTTTTATTTCTACATCTCTGTTTTATGTATATCTATATCTATCTTACCATTGTTGTCAAACTTTTCCTATGTTTAAGAATTCAATGACATAGGTTTTTTAGAATTTAAATCATCTCTCTTTCTTTTTGCAGTGGCCGTTTTTATAGATACATGTATAATTTCTTGTCTATCCTCTCATCCTGAAGACCTTAAAAATCTATATTATGGGTATTACTTTTAGTAATTATATTATTTTTACTATGCCATGTTAAATGTTACTTTATACACTCCACCTACAAGGACAATAGGAGAAATATATTGTGCATATGCATAAATTGCTTAATTTGCCATTCACCACAATATCCAAGTTTAATCATCACTACAAAATTAAAATGTTATTTTATAATTCATTTCATTATCCACCATTTTTATCAATCTTTATCAATCCCACCGGTCAACTCAACCATTATTACCATCAATAATATGGCTTTCTATTTAAAATAAGTTGTGTTTACCACGCAACTGCAAATATTGAATTTTTTTTCTGCTAATAGATATATATTAATTTTTAACATAAAAAGAAAATTATTGTACATTACTTCACATGCATTTTTCCAAAAAAAAAAAATTATCTCTAATCACAACTAATCGATTGAATAGTTGTTGTGTGCAGTTTGAATATGCTCTGAGGTGAGGAAGCATTATCATCATCAGCAGGGTCACTTGGAGGGGGTGGAGCAGGATCTTCTTTGTCTGTAGAATGAGTGGAAACATCTTCAAGTACGTGGTTAGCTATCGCACGATACTTGGCGAGGTTTCAGCCCTTTTCCGCTTCCACATAATCGAGTAGGTCAACTCTACTTGAAACAACTTTATTGAACTCCATTTCAGCTGCATTAGACTTAGATTTTTTTTATTTTTGAAAGGCAAGCAGGGTTTTTATAGGATCCCAGAACCCATAAAGATGCCACAAGCTGGGTTTGAACCCATGACCTAGTGGTACCATCCGCCAAGCTCTAACCGTTGAGCTGTCATGCCATTGGCAGCATTAGACTTAGATTGCTCTGCAATTATAGATAGTTCCCGCTTGGCCCGAACAAGTTCCATTTCAATTCTGGAAAACTTTTGAAATGCTTGCTCTTTAAGGCTCCTTTCCACAGGAAGTTGTTCCTTAATAGAAGTGAGCTTCGTAGTCATTTGTTCCAATTGCATCTATTTGACTTGCTTCTTAGCGGTCTTGCATAAAGCAAAGTGAGGGTTAACTTATGCTCGATCACAAGCTTCATTCATGGTAGCCATCTCCTTCTCACGAAGGCGATTCATCTCTAACTCTTCGCCAAAGCTAGCTACATTTCCTCATCTTTATGAGTAACAAATGGGAGTCGTGCTTTTGGTTCTTCTCTGGAACCAAAGCGGAAGGATAGTCAGAGCACTCCTCGTGGCAGAGACGAACCCAGCAGGACAACCCAACCCAACCCAACAAGCCTCTTCCATTTTGAAGGTCGACCAACATTGACCAAACCAGTGACGACCTTTCTTTTGGAAGGACTAACGGGCCTTAGAGTCCTCTTCTTCGTGGTTGGACTAGCACCATCACCAATAACATGACTTATTTTCTTCGTGGTCAGACCAGCATCACCAATGCTAGCAGAAGGACTTCTCGTCCTAGTAGTCAACTCAACACCCTGACCACCAAAGCTAACAAAAGGGCCATGGTGAGCAACAATAACACCAGAGTCACGCTCATAAACAACCAATGATCACACCTGAGAACTAAGGTCGTAAAGTCCACTCTCATCAACAAACTCCACTTGGAGTACATCTTCGAGCGTTGTCCACGAAAGTGAAAGAAAGAGCTAATGCGAGCATTTAATGATGTCAGGGATGATCCTTCCATTGGAGTAATCATCCTTACTGGCCACGTAACTCCCTCACTTTTGCGTTCACATTTATTTCTTTCAAATTCTACTTTGCTGTTTTTTTTTTTTCAATTCATCCAATTTTGCTTGTTTCATAGGGTACCAAGGCATTTTGCAGTGGCGGGCATCAATCATTGAGAAGCAAAGATGGTTATGCTGATTTTGACAATTTTGATCGCCTTAATGTCCTAGATTTACAGGTATGTATATCACCTTTCATTTATTCTAATATAGGCGTCATTTTCTCAGGCCGTATGTTCCATCCACTTGCATGGGAATATCAGCTTATCTTCTCTGCTTTCAATTTTGCATCTTTCCTCTCTTTGCTACAGGTGCATATTCGTCGTCTTCCAAAACCTGTAATAGCAATGGTATCTTCTCTCCTAATCTGCAACTTCTCTCTGCTTTTATTACTTTTGTTTGAATGTCAAATGATCTTCTCTCTGCTTTTATTACTTTTGTTTGAATGCCAAAATCTGTTTGAAGAAATTTTCAGGACAGCTGAGCTGTAGACACTTTCTATATTGTTTGAGAGATTGGTTTGAATTGGATGTTGAATTGTACTATGTGTGAATTGTGAATAAAAGGATTTGTTGTATATTTGGAACCGTAGGAACCGGACCGTTCCAAACGATCCGAGTTAGGTTCGGTTCCAATGTTCAAAATGAGGGGATCTAGACCGGACCGGATCCGTTAATTTTAAACGGTTCGAGTTAGGTTCCTCCAAATTTGGAACCGATCCGGATCGTGCCCACCCCTAGTAGACATAATTTTTGTTGAACTTTAACATCATCAGAGAATGCAACACATTCTCATTTAGACAGTTCCCAGCCCGAAGAGCCTTCACCAAAGTACCTTCCAACCATTGGGACCCAATTGACCATGGGGAATACCAATCAAATCCAGATAAGCCAATATGATCTTCGAAAGTAGGAAACGGAGACCAGCCCTGAACATTCCAAGGTACAAGGCTATGTAACCAGTCTTGTCACGCCTCGATTTTCAAGAAAACGAAATCCTAATATCCAAATGGGATTATCCATTTTTCCAAAATTCGGGACAAGAATGTCATTCACTAAAAGTAACAGTTGGCATCCATAAGAAATAATCAATGCACAATTTACAAGATTAGAAGGAAATAAAACAACTGATCTAAAAGGCCCATCAAAAGGAAGGAAAAATATATTAATCTCGTAGAACCAACTCTGATAAATTCAACTAATCACGAATGCATCTCTCCCAACAAATAAATAATAAAAACTCGAAGTTCTATTACAAAATATTAAATTGTCACCTAACAGACAAAATGACCTAGACTCTAGAACAACGTGCAAGTCTCCAGCAATACTTGTCATGTACGAAACGAACTTCTCTAAGCTCGCCCAAAGCTACTAAATCCTGAAACAAGCTAGTCGGCTACATTCCCAAAGGAATTTACCCAAGAAGCCAAAGCCCACTACGCTTCCGCTGTAAAACTTTACACTGCGCAAAACTGTTTTCTATTACTAAATTTACCAAAATCTTAGTTCTCTTTTAATTCAACTATTTTTCACGAAAATTATAATACAATACTACATGAATTTATAGATTTATTTATGTATTAAAATCTAACCCGAAATTCATGGATTTATATATCTAAAGAGAACTAGATAATCAAGAACACTTACTTATACTAATATTCGATAATTCTACCAATATATATCTAACAAATATAATATAAGAGTGAGAAAAACTCACAATCACTAATTTTTTTGTTTTAAAAAATCACACTCATAAAAACTAAACTTCAGTTATATCCAAAGATTATATACTAAATCTTTATAATAAAGAGAATGAAGAAAACTAATAGAATTTTTATAAAGAGAAGGATGTAAAGAACTCACCTTTTACTTTTCTATTCCTTTCCCTTTTTCTTTCTTCCTTTGTTTTTTCTCTTCTTCTCATTTTTTTTTCTATAGACTTTCTATGTGGCTGGGAAGAATCAAATCTCTATTTAACCATCCTAAAGGCAAAACCTACAAGATTAAGGTTTGCACAACATTAAATTGACACCCCTTATTTATTTAGTTATTATATGACTCAACTTCAAAATTTAATAAAGCCCTAAAATTTTATAATGTGCTATAATCAGGGTCGTTACAAGTCTGTGGTTGGATAGGGCCTATCACCACTTCCTGGCAGCACAAGATGCAAGTCGAACGGAATAGAACATGCACGACGGAGGTCGTCATCCAAGTTGGCCTGAGTTGCCAACATCGAATCAAAGAAATCCACACAGGCAGCAAAATTATCGTCACTCAGAAATCTCTTGAGAGTCATGGTGAAGAGTTTGTATCACTCGGATCAACATCGCCAAGACTCGTATCATCCATATTAACCCCGCTCAATTCTGTATCGCTCAAATCAACACTACCAATACCAACACTGCCTATATCAACATCATCCATGACTGCATCGCTCAAATCATCACCGTCAATACTAACACTACCCATATCAACACCATTCGTGACTATACCGCTCAGATCAATACCGTCAAGTCTCACATCGTCCATATCAACACCGCTTAGGACTGCATATCCCAAGCCAACATGTTCAGATCAGCAATGCTAAGACCAACACCTCTCGAAGCAGCAACACCCATATCAACATCCGAAAAGGATAACCGTTGCTTAAACTATACCATTACTGCATCACCCAAGCCAACATGTTCAGATCAGCAATGCTAAGACCAACACCTCTCGAAGCAGCAACACCCATATGAACATCCGAACAGGATAACCGTTGCTTAAACTATACCATTACTGCATCAGCCAAGCCAACATGTTCAGATCAGCAATGCTAAGAGTAACACCTCTCGAAATTGCAACTTCCGAACATGATCAACGTTGCTCAAACATATACTGCCTGGATCAGTACCACCAAGAATTATACTGATTATACCGACGTCACTAAGGCTTATATCAACCAAACTAGTTTCACCAAGACCTACACCAATGAGGCTCGCATTGTCATAGTTGATTTGACCATACTGACACCGGCAAGTTAGCGTTGTCTGTCATGTTTTTATAAAATCAACGCTGGTCAAGCTAGTAGTAGCCAAGCCAACACCGACATCGAATCATGCAAAATGATAGATGCGTGACAAGTAAGATCAAAGTCACACTACTACCACCCCATGCGATCAGGAGCACACTTCTAAAGTCAAAAGCCATTATCAATTGACCATTGACTTATAGTCAAGCTATTAAGTTGCGACAACTGTTAGCTATCCCAAATAGTTGTCACCATCGTCATGATTTCAGATAAGGTGGGTTTGACTTCCGCCCATTATCTCCATCCAATCAAGGAGAACCGTCAATAACTCTTAAATACAGTTAATTGATGATTACGTAATAAACAACTATAAAAGAGAGTGTTAGACACACTTTGATATGCAAACTCTTAAACTCATGTACTTGCACACTTTGAGCTCTTACTGAGTTGAGTTTCGAAATGGCTTTGTAGGTACCTCCGCCATTGTTCCAGTGCATCCAAACCTTACTAATCAGCTAATCTTCGACTTCGATTTCCTAATCAACATCTAATGAGGTCCAATGTAATTTTTGCCCCGATGATGATATTTAATTTACTTTATTTTAGTAAATATATGAAAATGTGTTATCTAATAATCACATATGGGCCGAATTTTTAATTTTAAATTAGTTACAATATATCATATTATACACGAATGTATATTGCATCGAGCATTTAACTTCTTCTCATATATTTGATAGACTTATTGCAAAATTGTATTCTTTCCGAATTTGACCTAATTGAACTTTTGTCCATGCTCCAAATGGATAACTATGGTTTGAACAATAACTAATGCTACGAGAAAAGGCTTTGAGTTGATCAACCTTCATCAACCAACCCTTCAAGATTTTCTTTGAGTGGTTAATTGGTCATTCTCAAATCTTATCTTTAATTGTTGTGCAATGTATTTGCAATAATTGTGTTTAATACTATTCTCCTAAGAGCAATAATGGGAATGAAGAATGAGATTTGTATGATTGATTCAGAATATAAATTGGGTGAATGAAAGCAACTATATACTTAATAAATTATATTTATGTGAGACTTGTTAGACTTTTCCTAGGTTTAAGTGTTCAATTAACTTAGTTTTATACAATTTAAAGCATCTGTCTATCTCTCTACAATGACCTTTTTTATAGTTACATGTTTCATTTCTTGTCTATCCTCTCATCCTGATAGTAAGATCTTAAAAAAGCTATATTATGTATATTACTTAGTAATTATATTATTTTTACTATGCCATGTTAAATGTTACTTTATACGCTCCTTCTACAAGGATATCGGGAAAATATATTGTGCACATGCATAAATTGCTTAATTTGCGCTTCACCACAATATCCAAGTTTAATCATCACTACAAAATTAATATGTTATTTTATAACTCATTTCATTATCCACCATTTTTCTCAATCTTTATCAATCCCACCGATCAACTCAACCATCATTACCATCAATAATATGGCTTTCTATTTAAACTAAGTTGTGTTTACCACGCAGCTACAAAATTGAATTTTTTTCAGCTAATAGATATATTATTAACATAAAAAGACAATTATTGCACGTTACTTCACATGCACTTTTCCAAAAACAAATTTATCTCTAATCACAGCTAATCGATTGAATAGTTGTTGTGTGCAGTTTGAATATGCCCCACAAGCTAGGATTAGTTGAAGGTGAGGAAGCATTATCGTCATTAGCAGGGTCACTTGGAAAAGGTGGAGCAGGATCTTTGTTGTCTGAAGAATGAGTGGAAACATCTTCAAATACGTGGTCAGCTATTGCACGATACTTAGCGAGGTTTCAGCCCTCCTTCGCTTCCACATAATCGAGGAGGTCAATTGTGCCAGAAACAACTTTACTGAACTCCATTTCAGCTGCATTAGACTTAGATTGCTCTGCAAGTATAGATAGTTCTTGCTTGGCCCGAACAAGCTCCTCTTCAATTCTGGCGAACTTCTGAAATGCTTGTTCTTTAAGGCTCCTTTCCAAAGGAAGTTGTTCCTTAATAGAAGTGAGCTTTGTAGTCATCTATTCTACTTGCATCTGTTTGACTTGCTTCTCAGTGGTCTCGCATAGAGCAAAGTTAGGGTCAGCCAAAGTTAATGCTTGATCACGAGCTTCCTTCGTGGCAGTCATCTCCTTCTCATAAAGGCGATCCATCTCTAACTATTCGCCAAAGATAGCTGCATTTCCTCATTTTCATGGGTAACAAATGGGAGTCGTCCTTTTGGTTCTTCTCCAGAACCACAAGCGGAAGGACAGTCAGAACACTCCTCATGGCAGAGACGAGTCCAGCAGGACAACCCAACAAGCCTCTTCAATTTTGAAGGTCGACCAACATAGACCAAACCAGTGACGACCTTCCTTTTGGAAGGACTAACGGCCTTAAAGCCCTCCTCTTCTTCGTGGTTGGACCAACACCATCAATGCAAACATGACTCATTTTCTTCGTGGTTAGACCAGCATCACCAATGCTAACAGAAGGACTTCTCGTCCTAGTGGTCAATTTCACACCCTGACCACTAAAGCTAACAGGAGAACCATGGTGAGCAACAATAACACTAGAGTCACGCTCATAAACAACCAATGATCACACCTAAGCACTAATGTTGTAAATCAACGTTGGTCAAGCTAGTAGTAGCCAAGCCAACACCGGCATCGAATCATGCAAAATGACAGATGTTTGACAAGTAAGATCAAAGTTACACTACTACCACCCCATTCAATTAGGAGCACACTTCTAAAGTCAAAAGCCATTGTCAATTGACCATTGACTTATAGTCAAGCTATTAAGTGGCGACAACTGTTAGCTATCCTGGATAGCTGCTACCATCGTCATGATTTCAGATAAGGTGGGTTTAACTTCCGCCCATTATCTCCCTCAAATCAAAGAGAACCATTAATTACTCTTAAATACAATTAATTGATGATTACGTAATAAACAACTATAAAAAGAAAGTGTTAGACACACTATGAGATGCAAATGTTTCGACTCTGGTACTTGCACACTTAGCTCTTACTGAGTTGAGCTTTGGAATGGCTTTGTAGGTACCCTCCGCCATTGTTCCACTACATCCAGAGCTTGCTAATCAGCTAATCTTCACCTTCGATTTCCTAGTCAGCATCTAATGAGGTCGAATATAATTTTGGCCCCCGATTGTGATATTTACTTTATTTTATTTCGATAAATATATAAAAAATGTGTTATCTAGGGCCGAAATTTTAATTTATAATTAGTTACAATATATCATATTATACGTAAATGTATACCGCATTGAACATTTAACTTCTCATATTTGACTGACTTATTGCAAAAATGTATTCTTTCGAAATTTGACCTAATTGAACTTTTGTCCATGCTCCAAATGGATAATTGGTCATTCTCCAATCTTATCTTTATTTGTTGTGCAATGTATTTGCAATAATTGTATTTAATAATGTCCTCCTAAGAGCAGTAATAGGAATAAAGAATGAGATTTGTATGATTGATTGAGAATATAAAATTGGGTAAATGAAAACAACTATATACTTAATAAATTATATACACCACAATAAATTATATTATATTCCCAAGTTTAAGAGATCAATTAACTTAGTTTTATAGAATTTAAAGCATTTGTCTTGTTTCAATTCTAGTTTCATCTTACTTAATAATTGTATTATTTTTTTACTATGCCATGTTAAATTTTTATACACCCCACTTAAAATGACATCGGGAGAAATATATTGTGCATAAGCCCAAATTGCTTAATTTGTGCTTCACCACAATATCTTAGAGTGTGTTTGGTTGCATGGAATCCTATGTCATGGGAATCCATGAGGGGATCACTACATTTTAGGCTAAATTGATATATCACTCCACATCCACCATTTGGTTTTGTGATCAATGGTGGGAATGAAAGTCCCATGAACATGAGAATTACATGCCTTGGGGGGCCAAGGAGTGAGATTCTCATGTTCATGAGACTTTCATTCCCACCATTGATCACAAAATCAAATGGTGGTCAAATGGTAAATGTGAAATGATATATCAATTTAGCCTAAAATGTAGTGGTCCCTCATGAATTTTCATGGCATAGGATTCCATGCAACCAAGCACACCCTTAGTTTAATCTGTCACTACAAAATTAATATGTTATTTTATAATTCATTTCATTATCCATCTTTATCAATCCTACGGTCAACTCAACCATTATTACCATCAATAATATGGCTTACTATTTAAACTAAGTTGTGTTTACCACGCAACTCTAATAGATATTGTATGTTTCTTCACAGTATTTTGCCAAATCTCTAATCACAGCTAATCAATTGAAGTAGTTGCTCTTAAACACTCAATGTGATTGTGAAGTTTACATTTGAGATTATATATAATATGGTTGTTGGATGGACAGCTCAACTATCAATTATTGTGTGCTATCCACAACAACATGCGATCAAAACCAAAACCAAAAACCAAAACCAAAATCAAAACCCAGGATAATCTTCTATATAACATTTGTAAAATGAAAGGATAAAAAACAACTGACTTGTCGTTTGTGTTCAAGAAAATGGGATCTAATAGCAGCAGCAAGTCTTTCTATGTGAAATTGAGTGGGACGGATCATTCGAATTCGATAACCATCACCGAGAGGTTGTGTACAGCTTTGTTCCCATTGATTGCAGTTGTAGATTTTGTTATCTGCTGTTTTGCTGATTGCTTTGATAGAAACACCAAGAACCATCTTCCGCAACCTCTTCAGGACATTACTCAGCTCGCCCAAGAAACCCGATGTGAGTGAGTGTTTTCGTTTTCGTTCTTGTTTGTTTTTTTCTTTTTTTCTTTTCTTAATACTGTGTTTTGCAGTTTCGATTAATGAGATCGAGGCGTTGCACGAGTTGTTCAAGAAGTTGAGTAGTTCTATTATCGATGATGGATTGATTCATAAGGTATGTTGATGGAATTTTAGTTCCTGTAGAGTTGAATAATAGGAAAAAGGTTTTGAGCTTGATGTAAAGTTGTCTCGATTATACCTCAAGGTAGATATATTGGAGAGTGCATTTCATAAAGGTTGTAAATAGATGGTTGAATTTTTATATTTCTAGATGTAGTGATTGAATTCGTTTGCGGAATGCAAAAGGGTTATTGTTGGAAACCCTATTTCATCTTTAGTTATTTTTCCTAGGTTAAGGTTTCCGAGGAATGTGTTAATTTTGATGTCACCATCACTGAGGCTGTGCAACAAAATATGATGTCACATACAAGACTAAGAATCGGTGGTCGGACCTGAGATTGAAAGGGTTATGTGTGATAACTAAAATATGGCCCCTTTTTACCTACTTGCAACAGAACCAACTGTAAAGGAAAAGAAATGAAGGAAGAATAATAAATAAGAAGCACCTTGTGCTGTTGTAGTTTAGGAGAAAAGAAACAAAAGTAACTGTTGGTGGAAGTTTAGAGGGAAATGGGAGAATGAAAGAATCGAAAGGGAAAGAAAGGGTATGTTTTCTTGCCATGGGGGGCATTCAACATTAATGTTATTAGTGAGATCAAAGGGTCTACAAACCCACTGGTACATGCCTTGGTTTTTTTAACTTTATTTGGTCATAATTTATGATCTTTTGACATGTGGAATACTTCAATAAGCTTGGTTTTTTAAGTAGTAAAACTGACATGTTTTATGATTTTGAAATTCATAAACTGAACCGCATTGTTTGACTGGAAAAATCAAACCAAAATGGTTGGCTTGGCTTTACTTGGCCATTTTTATCAGTTTGTTTTGTTTTTGCACAACCCTACTGAAGAGGATTTGGGCCTTATGACTGTGGACATTGACTATGTGGTTGGGAGGTGGAGTTCAGAAAGGTGAATCTTTATTTCTGATGGAGGTTGCGATAGTTAATGGCATAGATGTAGTTTTCTTGGACCACGCAAGCTGCAGAAGTGGAAATTATGTTTGGCTATAAGGATGAATGTGGCATGTTAACATGGAGTGACCTAATTAGGATAGGAAGAGGGGATGTTGAATTTACTGATGAAGAGTTGGGGATTTATTCTTTAGGCATTGTTGAAGGTCCAAAGGGTAGGGGAGAAGATTTCATTTAATGTAGTCCTCCCTGAGGACAACAGGGGGCTTTCTTTAGCTGAATTTAGTGAAGAGTGCATAGTATGAAAATTGCATGTTAGATGCTTGAATTTGTTGTTCCTTGTTGTAGTGATTGAAAATGTTGAAATTGGTACTGTCCTTTGTGGAAGAGAAAAAGGATTATAATGAGAGACCTTACTTTCATCTTCATTATTTTTTGTGCGATGTTAAGAAGTAAGTTTTTTTTTTTTTTGGCAAACCATTCTCCTTATAGTACAAAAATGGCACAAGTAGTCTAAATAACAATATCTAATAACACACGGCAAAGATGCACATACTTATCGGAAAAGTTGTTTTGTCTGTGTCTGACACGTATCCGATACTCACTCAACACGTGTCAGACGCCTGTTCAACGTGTCAGCAAGGTCAAACACATGGTCAATATGGTCAACGTTTCAGACACGCCTCCGACACACCAAAACTCGGTTAGGACACAATTAAGACTCGACAACCAACTTTATTTTTTATTTTTAGGTGAGTTCAAATAATCACCTAATTTGAAGGTTGTTAGTCAATCTGAAGTGAGAAACTTTCAATTACGATGTAAGAGTCAAGATAGAAATGGTGATGAAAACATCACTGAAACATAGAGGTAGTCTTTACTTCTTCTTAATCTTTGTTCATTCTTTTCTCATTTGCTTCTTATCTCCTCAACTTCTTTACTTTACTTTTTTTTCTTGCGACAAAGTGTAATTTTATACTCCACTTTTATGCCTCTTCTTCTTTTTCCCTACTCTTCTTTCTTCATTTTTTTCCCTACTTACTATAGAGAGATGAATGCATTATTTGTGTTTCATTTTCATCTTCATACTTCTTATTCTTTTCTATTTAAACTCCTTTATTGAATTGTTGTTTATCTTCATATGATTTGGTTGAAAAAAATACATGACGTGTCGTCGAGTCCTACTTTTAAAAAATTGTCGAATCAACATGTATTGTCCCTGTCCGACACGACACACGTGTCTATGCATCCTTGCACATGGACCATTTTTAGATACTCACAGAAGCACCTGTATCTTTCAAATGAAAATCAAGAAAAGAAAAGAATAAAGGAAAAAATACCTGTCAAATTTGGAGAGAGATGGCAGAAGAAGACCAAACCGAAAGAGATGAAAATCAAGTGCTCTTGCCAGAGGAGGTATTCGCTCATAGCATTACGCGCAGGGTTTAGAGCTCCGCAAATCCACACCTACTAATCATTTCATATAGGATGAATATAAAGCCGTGTCAATTTATTTTATGTTCATGGACAAGAATGAAATTCAGTTTAATTATGAGAAGGGCAAGGAGACAACATTCTTTGAGAACCATATTTCTTGGTGCACATGTACAATATTTCAGGAAATAAAATCCTGGACATTCGATTACATTTAATTTGTGATGACTGGGTGGCCATTGGAATTATATAATTCCATGTTGAATCAAATGTTTTTTGAACCAACTGTTGCTATACATTTTGTTAGGTGGATTTGTCAGTTTTATTATTGCCTTAGTATGCACATGGTCTTTCTAACCAGTAAGTATATTCTCTTGTTTTGGTACTTATTCTTGTGGCTGCTATTTTCCATGTAATCTTGGCTGTGATCTGAGAGCTCAATGTACTTCTACCATTTCCTAGGAAGAGCTTCAGCTGGCATTGTTCAAGAGTTCGTGCGGCGAGAATCTTTTCTTAGACAGGGTAAACACTTTGAACATTTTTTTTGAAGTCCTGAATTAGAAATAGAGCTGAAGTCATAAAATTTAGTTTTAATCTTAAGCTTTTAAAATGAACCCATTTGCTGTAAATTAAGACCCAAAGAAATAATTTAAATCTTCTGGTCCACTCATTTAAGCATAATTCAAACCCTAATTCAGAGTTGAACTCAGTTCTTCACAGTTTGAAAAAATAAACTTCATACTGAATACAGAACTTAAAAGCCTTAGTCTTCTTCTCTCCAGCATTTGCGAGTATGTATGTTTTGTTATGTACTTATCAGGAGTATTCATTTGTGCAGTTATTGAATCGTTGCTTTGTCATTGCAGGTTTTTGATCTCTTCGATGAAAAGAGAAATGGTGTCATTGAGTTTGAGGAGTTCATTCATGCACTTAACATCTTTCATCCTTATGCTCCTATCGATGAAAAAATGATTGTAAGACCTGTGGAATCATTATTTTGTTTGTTTGTATGATTTAAAAATTGGCATTATTAGCATATTAATCTGTTACTATTATTCTTATTTTTTTGCAGTTACCTTTAGACTGTACAATTTGAGACAAACTGGGTACATTGAGCGGGAAGAAGTGAGTCTATTTACTTAGGCTTGACCTTGAGTTTTTTTTTTTTTTTTTTTTTTTTTTTTTTTTTCTCGTATGATGAATAGTTTTGCCAAAGTTTATTATTTGAAGAGGTCTCTACTTATGTATATCTAAAGGTGTTAGCTTAAATGTATCTGTGTTTAACATGTGCTTCAGTGGAATTTCAATAATACTGATAGTGGAATTGATATTGTTGCTATCTTCTTTTAGTATTGTTCTGAAATTGAATTGATGATAAACAGAAAGTTATATTATTGCAATTTCAGTTCTAGTATTGAAAGCTAACTACCATTTTTCTCTTTCCAAGGTTAAACAAATGGTAATTGCTATTCTTCTGGAGTCAGAAATGAATCTACCGGATGATCTTCTGGAAGCCATCATTGACAAGGCGTGCTTTTTTTCAACCTACGATTATGTTACTTATCTTGCATCAAATGTATACAGGTCAAATCTAATATATAGTTTTAATTCTTTGTTCTTTGGGTAGACATTTGCAGATGCTGATGCTGATAAAGATGGTAGAATTAACAAAGAAGAATGGAAGGATTTGTATTGCAAAACCCTGCCCTGTTGAAGAACATGACCCTTCCATATTTAAAGTACGCCATTTTCTTCTACTTCATGTCCTTCGGTATGTTTGATTTGTTATGACTTATGACCTTGCCCTTTCCCTTTCCCTTGAATCATACTCCGGGAAAATCTACTTCATGTCTTTCAAAATTAAATGTTCTCCGTTCTTTGAAGCAAAAGGAGGGATTTTATTCCTCATTACCTAGAGGATGCAAATTTCTTACAAAACCAACTCTCTTATGTTATTTTTTGTTACACTCAACTGATATGTCATTTTACTTAGTTCTGGCTATTGAAAAGGAATAACAAGAGGTTAGGTGCTAAAGATGTATTTTTGTACCAAGATCTATTTCGCCAATGATCAAAGTGCAGTGACTTTGCAAATTCCCATTGTCTATAGAAGGTCTTCCATAGGAATGGCAATGGGGCGGATTTGAGCAAATTCATCCTCGCCTCGCTAAGAATAGCGGGTCCCGGAATCTGCCTCAAATATCCGTTTATCATTTTTTTTAAACCATTTCCGCACCGGTCGGATTGGCGGATATCTGATCCGATCCATTTAACCGAAATAAATAAAAATCAACTTCTAAATAAATAAATAAAAATCAACTTATAGCATCAGTCCTCAAGCTTTCAAAGCTTCGCTCATTCTAAATCACACTCAAACAAACTTGCAAAGTACACAATAAAACTCAAAATCAAACAACGGACTAAAAGACAATGGAATTTGAGCAACACCGGTCAAAACAATGAACCTGAAAAACCACAAGGAATCCTCAAACTTATGGAAGTCGAGTTACACAGGTCGGAAATGGCTGCATAGTGGAAGAGACAAGTGCTTTGTTACTCTGCCATCGAGGATTCAAATTTTCAATCAAAAAGCCGCGATGGTGTGCATTGAAATATGTGGGAACGCATAAAGTCTCTTCATCTGCACACATCTCGAGAACAACAAACTAAAATCTGGCCTAGTTCAATGCCCACCACTTCACAACCAGAAGCTCTGCAAGTCAAGTTTCAATACAAATAACCCAACCAAAACCACGCAAAGAGCTCACATAACCACCGCCAAACCCTCACGATGCAAGTTGCCTCAACATCTCGCATCAACTTCATTCGTGGTCTCATGAAGCTTCCTCCCAATTGAAGATGCATCTTTGAACAATATGAAGAGAATGAAGAAGTAGATGTAGATGAAGGCTAAAGAAGAAGGAAATCTCAAATACCCATAGGGATTACCCACAGCTGAACTTCTCTCTCATGAGATCCAGACTAGCTAAATTTTAATGATGGAAGTTATTAAGAGTTGTCTGATTTCTCTCTCATGAGATCCAGACATAGCTAAACTTTACTGATGGAAGCTATTAAGAGTTGTCAGACTTCTCTTTCATCTCATGAAAATGTATTGAAAAATGAGAGAAGTGACATTAAAAAATGACTCATATGGGAGGGAGTCACATGGGTGTTGACACAACCCACATGTTGTCTCGTCCTTATTATTGTTAATTTCTTTACTATATCATATGTTATTTATATTAGTTGGGTGGGCAGAGGCGGATATCCGCGGGGTAAAACCATATCTGCCTCAAATTTTTTACGGATTCAATTTGGATCCCCCAATCCGCCCCGAAATATGTTAAGGTAAAAACTCAAATCCACCCCAAACAGTTTGGTTGGAGCAGATATTCGTGAAAATCTGCCCCATGCCATCCCTAGTCTTTCATTAGGAGTACTTCTCTTAGTAGACATAAAGAAAGCTTGAGGTTTTCTTTGTGTGTCCTAGTTGATGTATCAGACATAGCATGAAATATATTGGAAAGAAGCTAGGGCGGATCCAAGTGACTAAGTCTAGTGATTGCATTTTAGGATGTGTTTGGTTTCATGGAATGCTATGCCATGGAAATCTATGAGGGAAAACTTAAATCTAAGCTAATTTGAGGTTCTCTTACCAATCCATCATTAAATTTTGTGTTCAATGGTGGGAATGGAACTCCCATGAACATGAGAATCACACTCGTTGGTCCCTCCAAAGCATGTGATTCTCATATTCATGAGACTTCCATTCCCACCATTAATCAAAGATCTAATGGTGGATTGGGGAGTGAACATCAAATTACCTTAGATTTATGTGGTTTCCTCATGGATTCCCATGGCATAGGATTCCATGCAACCAAACACACCCTTACCGTAATTGTTTGTTTGGGCTGCATCTTTATGGTTGTCACTCCATTTGTGCCTCCTTTCTTGTTTTGATGACATTGATGTTGAAAAACCTGCCCCTCAGATCGATTACAAACTCACAATTCTATTAATTAGAACAACAACAATTACAACTCAGACATTACACATACAATCTCTTACAATCCCTTACTATTCACTTAAAGCTCTTGGCTCTACTACTCTCTACTGTATACTACAAAGGATGGGCTAATGCCCTATTTATACTAGAGCTAAGAAAATTCTAGAGAAAGGAGATTTTGTGGAAAATATCGAGGAGATGGTTCTAGAGATATTATGTACAAAGATCATTCTAGAGAAGTTCTAGAGATATTATCTACAAAGATAATTCTAGAGATGTCTCTAGAAGTCTACGAAATATCCTAGGATAGAAAAATCTAAATAGTAGATGTTTTTCTAGGTACCTAAAGGAAGAAGGGAAGAAAACAATCTCGAGAAATAGAGAAATATCTCATCTCATCTCATATTCTCTAGAAGGTTTTACTAAGTTGGTGTTGATTTTTCAACAATTAATTCCCTTGGAAATTGGTTTACATAAAGAATATATAATGGAAAAACATTATCCTCTGTATGCCAAATGATTTGTTAGTTTTCTGAAACACGTGACTAAAACGTCATTAGGTCTATTGAATGGAATTCAACCTATCTGCACTAACGTCTTCAGCCAACATATGCCGATTCATTTACAAAAATGACAGTAGCATGATTTGTACACTGCTTTGGGACTCTGTGTTAGAAGTTGGTATCTTCTTGATTAAAATTGCTGATCTGAAGTTCTATATTAATGTACATTTGTCAGTTGTTATAACCCATAGTCGTGATTGGCTTTTTTTACCACTATACTTTCCAAAACTGTAATCAAATACTTTGCAGAAGCTCACTACTTGTTGGTTTTTTATGCAGAGACATCACAACCGTATTTCCAAGTTTCATTTTTCACACGCAGCTTGATGATTGAGGATCTGCAGCTGCATCAGCGTGGCAATTTTGAGGACAGTCCAGAACTGTTGGTGGTTTCTGTGTGAATTACACTGGATGTCTGCATCAGGTGTTCTTAAATTGTCTCTGTCATCCCATCAACTGGGACCAATGTTGATTCTATAGATTGATCTCGAGCACATTGCTGGCATTGCATCAACTGATTCTGTAATATTTTCAATGCACCTTCACATTCATCATGGTATTAGCCTTTTAGTAGTGTACAACTAGCTAGAATTTGGTGTATGTAATTTTCATTAATGGAAAAGTATATTACTATTGATATGCTCTCTCCTCCTTTTTTTTCTTCTGCTTATTGTCTTTTAATTATATCTAAAGCTTATGTGGAAGATCCTATTTTGTACTGCTGTAAATAATTCATTTATACCGAGTTTATCTATTGAATCACTATGCTATAACAAAAATCCCATAAACCTTGGCGTCACTCTGGAACAACACTCTACTTTTCCCTGGAAAATTTTCTTTCACAAATCTGTTTTAGTTTCTTTAGCTGAGAATCATAGTTTTCTCTGGAGATATTGTCTAATAAGTAGTGGAATCAGAGACCGTGCTAGTCCGGAGGAATATGTTCAGATCATCAGTGGAGGCAGTGATGGAATAGTTGAGACAAGCAATCCAGAGAAGAGCTCAAATAGTGGAAGTATACAACAAGCGGATGGAAGGCCCCTGAATAGTTGATAAGAGTATATTTATGTTATTTTACTACCCTATCTATCTACTTTTGCTTAGTTTGTTTTTGTTAGTTTTAGAAATGTGGGCATAGGACGGAATGGACCTCATTTCAATCCCATCCCATTCCGTCAGGATCGAGAAGGGACAGAATGAGTAGGTACTAAAAAATATTCCCTGCAGCCCAAAATTAAAGAAACAGCCATTTACATCCTCATGTTTGGTTGCATATGATCTAGTGACATTTGCCTTTCTTTTGCACATTGATAGACATAGGAGTTGAACAAGCTCATTATCTGGAAGCTCTCACAGAAGCCCAGATCACAAGTGTGTGCTAAAGAATTTCATCAATGTGGGATAATCCAACAAAATGGCTCAAAATTCAAGTTCAAGTGAAATTGCTGGTGGTGTTCATTGCTGCTGTGTGCTTACCAATAATAAATTAGAATATGTGGAACTATCATAAAGATTTGCTTTAATCAAGATCAAAATTTGAAACTGGTGGAATTTTTGTTCCTAGAACTTGCATACTTTTGTTATTTACATAACCATGGAATGCACAACAAAGTCTTCTTATTCAGGAATGACAATTTTATCCAATTTCTATTGGTTTACGATTCATAGATGTAGATGTTTATTCTGTAGTTAACTGATAATTTGATGCATGGTATTTTTTTTTGTTGCAAATAATCAACAGATTTCTTTGTGTTTTTGGCATGATACGTATCAGTGATTAATCGCCAAACTGACCAAATCGGATGGGGTCAATATAGAAACTAATTCAACTTTTATAAAAGTGATTGATATTTTTAGCATGTTCTTTGCATATAAGATGGAATGAAAGTTTGAGCTGCTGCACTAAATTGAATATTTAAAGCTGAAATATTTCTATGCCCAGCTGAAGGAAGAAACATAAATCATGCTGATTGTTCGTTTTTGTATAGCCTGTTATGAAAATATTTTAAGCTAGCGAATCGCATCCTAAAGAATGTATGAACAAAGTAACAAACTGATGAGTTTAGGTTTAACTAGGGTTGAATAAAAAATCGACCAAATCGATTAAACCGACTGAACTGATCAAAACCGAATCGATCGATTTGGTTTAAGTTCGGTTCGATTCGATTTCGATTTTAAAGAATTCGAAACCGAGGTGGTCGGTTCGATTTTCAATTTGTATGTGATTTTAACCTGCAAAACCGAACTCACCAAATATATAAAATAAATAATATATATTTACATAAAATATTATAATATGTTTAAATAGTCGATCGGTTCGGTTTTATTTCGATTTTATTTCGGTTACGGTTTGTTTTGTTAATGATCGATTCGATTTTGGTTTGAAATTTTGAAGCCGATTAAAGTCGGTTCGGTTCACGATTTAGGTGAAAAACCGAACCGTCAATTCGATTTTCAACCCAAGTTTAACAATCACACGAGGTTTTTTTTTTCAAATACTATCATGTAATTACAGTCTTAATAAAAACATTAAAATAAATATATAAGTTAATAATAATAAATATGAAATAATTTAGTTTGAAATGGGATGAGATAGGTGAGATTGAAATCTTCATCCCAATCTCATTCCATTCTAGATGGGATTGACCAATTCCAAAACGACTTGAAAAAATTGGGACATGATGGGATGCCCATCCCTAATAATTATTGATTTTGTGCTTTTTCAAAATGCTAGGAGCACAAGTCCGAAAAGAAGTTGAAAATGATGTAATTTGGATGATTTAAAAAGAACTTGTGGCACAAGAAAGCGTGTACAAATTAAGAGACCAAGGAAAATCATATAAAATGAATGGGTGAAGAAATTTTTCTTCGACTCACAAGAAGAACTCGCCGCCATAGCCAGTAGCCACAACCCCAAACCCTTCCATAAACCATAGACACGTCATCCATCTCTCTCAACCTCTCCCTCACCAAGCGGCCTCACAATAGCCTCAACAACCCCAACACACCCGCTCACAACTTCTCCTCTCACCTGCCACACCCAAATCCATCGACCACACACAAAGACCTGCCCTCCATACACAAAAACCTCAACATCTCACACTTGGGAGTTGCTTGTACCATACACAACTCTATCTCTCTCGAACCACCACGTAACAGTATCAGTGTTTCATCATTTATCTCTTTTCTTTTTAGTTTGATATTTTATTATGCATTGCTAATTAAACCTAATGAGTATGTCACGCTGAATCCCTTCTTAGCTGGGGGCAGAATCGAAGTTCCAAACATGTGATTTATGGATTGATTAAATTCAGTTTTTTTTTATAAGAGTTAGTGAACGTGTTTTGCGTAAATGTTTTATGGAAACTTGTCCATGTATGTTGTTAAGGTAGCCAACTTAGTAAGCATGCTAGGATTCGATGCTAGAATACATGAAAATTTTACCAAATAGTTATTGATGCAGTCATTTTTCGCTCTGAGCTAGTCTCGCTGATGTGTTTAACTTGCACAAGTAGCACACTTGAGCCACAGACCACCGTGGGGTGGCCGATGACACTTCGATGCTAAAGTAAAACAAGGATCTGAGAAAGGTGTAATGCTGTAATAGGGAATTTGTAGCGTACCTTAACTTACCAACTTCATGTCTTATTTATAGTGCAAAGAGTTTCTGATTCAACCAGGCCATCGTAAGCGTAGTTTAGGGAGAAAAATCTTCATGGAGATCTTTCTAATTGTTAGCTCTGCACTCCTAGATACGCGGGAGATAATTTCAATCCAAGAGCAATTCATAAAAGGGAGTTTCCCTATGTGGAAGATACTCCGGTGTTTACTTCCTAATTGAAAGCGAATAGCAGCTGTAGTTGTCCGTCCGAAGCAAATTCTCGAGATACTTGCCTAAAAAGGGCTTACGTGTACAAAAAATAACTATGAGACGTGTGGGCCTAGCATGCTGTGAGAGTTTGGGCCGCCTGGTAGGCTGAAGTTGAGCAGGCTGAGAACCGTTCGGACTGGATTCTTATTGGGCTGTGCTTGAACTCATACTTTCTCGAGATCATCATGACATGTGTACGGTTCAAGGGTGTGACCATTTTTATGTATCATCAACTACTCCTCTCGAGTTAGTGGGTCGTCATATCAATTCGTTAAGTCATATCTGAAAGAGATGTGCCGCTCATAATGATTGAATCTGAATCGTTGCTTGAACCGCGTGCTACAATAATTGAACGTGCATTGGTTTGATGGAAAAAGGCGGGAACCCATCGCCTATATAGGTCATTCACAATGCAACGTTCGATTCTTCTACTTTTCTTGCTTTCGAAGATATCGTTCTAATGTAAGAGTTTGTTTGTCTTCCCCATGGCCCTAGAAGATCTTTTGATGATGCTGTCTTGACCGAGGGCCTAGAGTTTTTTAAGAAAGGTTGTTGTCTGAATCTAGTCTTGTTGAAATCCATACTAGGTTTGAAGTCCCGGAGGATTACCGTTGTACCTCCTAACGGGCGACCATACGCCAATGTCGCATCCGGATGGTCTTATCTGTTTACACTGGGGGATGCTTCAAACTGGAGTGTGTTTCCTAGTTCTAGACGTTATCTGGGAGTTTTGAATCTGCTAGGGATTCACCCGACTCAGTTGAGACCCAACAAATACAGGGTTATCCTCATGATTCTACTCCGTGTTAAGGAAGCCGACATTAGCGTGACACCGCGGGTGATACTGCTCTCGGCTGCAGAACAATGTTGTCATATAAGTTGAGGATGTCGAAGTGCTTCGATAGACTTCCTGATGACTTCAAGTTCTGGCAGAAGTTTTGTTTCTTGGTCCTTGCAATTCAAAGTATTTTCGATGCAAGCACTACACCAAAATGCTTGTTTAGCTAGGGGGTGGCGACGGCTCTAAGCCGTTGGTTTATTTGCCACGGCTCTAAGCCGTTGGTTTTATTTGCCACGGCTATAAACAGTGATAGTGTGGCCAACGGCCTAAAACCGTGGCTACAAAAATAGTTAGTCACGGCTCTAACCGTGGGTGCATTAGCTACGGCAAAAAACCGTTGCTAAAGTAACCGTTTTGCACGTGCTGCGTTCCTGAGTGAGTGATTTGGAGATGATTTTGCGCTCTGGCGAAAATGGGGGAGAGTGGATTTCGCGCTTGGCGAAAAAAATTTTGGCGCTTCATTGCAAAAAATTGGGCAAAATTTTTTTTGTTATTTCGACCTAGATCAGTTTGCGCGGTTATTGCGAAATTTTTTTTGAGAATGTTTGGCGCAGAGGAGAAGAAGGACGAACTGAAGAAGAAGATGAAAAATCGAAGCAGATTCTCAAACTTTTCTTCTCCTTCTCTCTTTAGATCTTGAGAGAATCGAGCTGAGAAGAACATCAAATTAATGAAAGGGAATAAACTTGGCATAAGTTTATGATGTTATCGAGTAGAAGATCGTTGAACCAGAGGCAGCAGAAACTGGGTTGGGGTCTCAGAGCTCTCTGCCCTGATCTCTTTGTCCAACACATCGAGGAGCTCTCTGCCCTGATTCTGTGAGGAGATTTAGATCCAGCGAGAGCTCAGATCCCAGCGAGGAGCTTTGCACCTGATCTCAGATCCAGCGAGCAGCTGTCTGCCCTGATCTCAGATCCAGCGAAGAGGAGGGGTTCCAGCGAGGGATAAGAGGTTCTCGCCTGCTATCAGATTGTTCAGATCTCCTTCCAGGTAAGATCCTTCTTCTCTTCAAATCTGTTCAAGAGAACAAAATCCTTCAAGAACCCACACAAAATTTGTCCTTTATAAGTTTTTTTTCTGATGACCCCATTTCCTATTTTGATCCCAAACCATGGATTTAAGTAACCCTTTGTTTCTTTGAGTCAGGGATAGTGAAAATAAGTGGGATTTTAGATACCCAGAAGCAAAGATGATTGCAAGAAGCCAGGTTGGGTTAGGCATGAAGGAATGCAGATTTTCTCCATTGATATTCAACTGTGCATCAGTTTGCAACTGGTGGAGGAGATCACAAGGAGCTTCTTTTTATTCTTGCTTTATCTTCGGTTATTTCATTACAATCAAGTTCGAGTTTTTTCTTCTGTTGTCTCAACTTCAATCATGATTCTTGTGAGTGGTTTTCAACTTGGGAAATTTTGGATGTCTTGGAAAGTTATTTTTATTTAAGGATCCTTACTTTTGCTTGAATGAATTAGGTTGTCATCCGTTTAGGGTTCTAGTTATCTCAGTATTAAAATATTGTATATGAGGTGTTTCCTTCTTGGAAAGTGAAATTATTTAGAGTAGTAGTTTGAGAATTTACAACTTTATTTACTGGGTTTAGCTACTTGGGTGGTTAGCTATTCTAAGATTAGAATGTATATGTTGGAAAGCTTTAATTTTTGACCTTAGAGACTCTTCAGTAATGTCAAAATATTGAATTTGTTCATGTTTAGAATATACAATTCAAATATGTTATGAGCAAGGAGAAGAAAATTTCGATACAAAGTTGAAACCCACGTAAAAATGAAACTATGAGGATGATGTTCAGGTAAGATTTATGTGAAATATATAAAGGAAGATGAGTACCAATGAGGATGATGTTCATGACTGGTTATTAGTTTATTAAAAAAAATGTTATTTAGTAAATATACTTTTCGAGGATAGTGTTGAAATTCCACTGCAAGCAAAACAAACAGTTTGATTTTTTTTTGTTGATCTTTCTCTTAGTAAATATATATCCCATTCTTTTTGTAACCAAGAAATTTATTTTATTTCTTTTTTGGGTAGCCGAGGTTTCTGAAAGAGAGAGAGTATTGCTTCTCAGTTGCAGAACTACAGACAGGTAGGTCATTACTGGTGCAGATTAAGTAGCTTAGTTGAAATTTTTTCATCTTTAGGATATATTGAACTACTGATGACAGAAGACAAAATTCTTATTTGAAGAAATCTCTTTTTTGCGTTCTCTGTATTCTGTGCAGGATGGTTGGTTTAAACCAAGAGTTACACTGGAAAAGTTGAAACATAATGAGTATTTAACAAGGATAAATCATTTTAATTTGCATCTTTTCTCTCTCTTTTTCGAGTAAATTTGTTCTAAGCTAAAGCCTTCATGGATGAAACTCGAAGCTTGTTCTAAGATAAATCATTTAAGTTGCTTTCGATTGTTGGGTCTAAACATCATAAAATTCTCAGTGAAACACTTGTATGGAATTTCTTACCCCTTGAGCCATATGGTTGTCAGTCTCCTTTCCTTTTTGACATCTGTCATTTTGGTGTCTGTAAGAGTTCTTGTTTGAAGCCTAGAATGTTATGGTAATCCAGTGGGGAGGTTACAGTATCCGCAGGGGGCTTGTTAGTTTCTTCATTGTTAAGAGTTAGTGTCAGATATTTCCTTTTTCTTCTCACCTTAACAGTGCATAGTGCTGATAGTGCCCAAACTTTTTTCATGAGCACATAACCAATACCTTTTAGAGCCTTCTCTATGATGTGCTACTCCATCCATGCATATCTTCCTCATCTTTTGCATCCCATTCCATTTTATTTTCGTGAAAGATATAATATTATTAAAATGAAAGAGAACTAGTACTTATTAGTTATTATATATATATATTTTCAAAAAAAGGTTCAAATTTATTAAGATTGAGAAAGAGAGTGAAACAGAAGCTAAATTAAAGACCCAGAACAAAGCAAAAGGGTAAAAAGGAATTTAACCTCCCTGAACCCCTTGAAACAAAAAATGGAATAGATCAAGAAAACACTGCCCCTACCTATCAGCCCAGCAGCAACATAGTCATCATTCAACAATTATATTCATTTTTCTATTTTGTAAGTGAAATTTTCTTGTCCGCAGATGTGATGCAAGTTTTATGTAATATTTGATACATAAGAGGGTATTCAAGTTTTACTATTAGCATTAAGCCAATGTTATTTAATCTTTCCAATTGGTACTGTAATTTTATTCCCTTAGATTTTATTTTATTATCTTCATGGTTGTCATCAAATTTGCTTTCATGTCTATATAATTTTTTACACTGGTGGATCTCCTTTTCAATCAGCTTGAGCCAAATCGAAGAGGAGGAGAAAGAGAAACTTCAGAAATTACAGCAGGAGTGAGAGTTCATTTATTTCTTTATGTTTGGTTAAATTTTTTTCCAAAGTGTTTTTTGATCAATTTGTATTTTCTTCTCTAGGGAAGAGGAATTCCAGTTACAAAAACGCAAAAACAGGAAAGTTAAGGGGAACCCGCGCCTATCTTTTGCTTAGGATATCGAAGACGGCGCAAGTGACGAGGATGATGCAGATGGTACTGACTAATTTTATAATTATATGTCTATGTGTGTATGTTGTTCCTATTAATTACAGTTCATTAAGGCTGTCATTTCAGCTTCCTGGATCTTCAACTCACAATGACAAAATTTATCCCATTTCATGCTAAGTTGTTTAGGGTTATCAATTCTTGAAGATACTGAACAAGAAACAGTAGTAGTAA
>QNQO01011248.1:0-69649 GCA_003290165.1 Berberis thunbergii | reverse complement strand
TCTTCCCTAACATACCTAGTGTGTCTTATATAGGTGTTTCCCTTACTTCCCAATTGTTTTTTCAATCTACTAGTAGTATACCGCTCAATAGGCCTTCCTCGTAGTTTTTCGGATTCACCATGTCACTGGAAGGAACCTTATCCTTACTAGCCAACTGATTCACAATTTTTATCACCCTCATCTTCAACCATGATCTTTTGTTAGTGTCTATATTGTTGTCAACTTAAATTCACCGGATCTTTGCCAACTGGCTTCTCATAATCGATACCTCCTTGATTTCCTCACCCTGATTATTTTTTGCGCACTCGTACCACTTTCCTAATTTTGTATTTTTATTTTTGTTGACCACTGGAACAATATTGTTGTTTGATGGTTTGGCTTCCACCTTTGTTTCTCAATCTCTCTTCTTTCACCAAGTGGGATGTTTCACATTCTCCTTGGACTCTAACTTTTTCCTGCAAATTCCTCCTTTTGTCCTAACAAATAACATAATCACAATACTTGAAATCTGGGTATTCTATTTCTGTCAAATCCCTATGTAGCCATGTCTATCCAGATCTACTAGTAGCTTTTCTGCCAAAGTCATCCCCACGAAAACACTAGCAAGCACCCGGGCGTGATAAGCATCGAGTATGATCATCCATGCACAAAACATCACCAAAAGATTCACAATGCTTTCAAAAGAGGAGGATGAAATAAATGCAAGGCAGGTTAGGCAACTCTACCATAAAGGAACCAAAATTGGATCCGCTTTCAGACTGAAACCCTCGTGCCAGTGGTAAGCTTTGATAACGAACTACATGAATAAAAAATGAATCCCTCGAAAGGAACTTATTACTTCCGCTTCAAATTGAAGACGGAACTAAAAGTGACGTTGATCAGTAATCCTAGCCAAGAAATCTCCTAGAATAACCCAAGTTCTGTGAATCGAGTCCCGAATGTCTTCCAAAGTTGGCCTTACTAGAAAACTTTAGGAAATCACATGCTTCTCCATGAAAGGTTCCCCACATACTTCATCTGATGCCATAATTCCAATTGCCGACTCCCCTTGTTTCAGAATCTAGTTCCTCAACATGCGTATCCGTAACTTCCATCAATAGAGAAGGCTTAGAGCCCCTTCCAAGACTCCCCCAAGCCCTTGACTCCCCACCATGGGGAAGGTATCATGGCGGCTGGAGGCGCCGACATACCTGTCAAGAAACTGGCCTAAACAGGCCTGCACCTAGTGATGGCCAGCAGGCGTGGCGTCAGGCGGACAGACAGAAACGTTCCCCAGCGACCAGCAAAGAGATGGCGGTTGAAGTGGTGGCGGCTATCGTGACGGTGGCCCAAGCGTGATGACGTAGTTTTCCTAGTTATTCCCTGCCTCCATGAACCTAGTCGTTGTCTAATCAAAGGTTGAGATCGTTTTATTTTCCGAAATTGCTTCAAAAAATGAATCACAATCCTTGCTGTCAATACATCATGTCTCTATCCAACAAGAAGTATGATGGGTTCAGCAGGCTTTGCCGGATAGCTGTAACCATCGCTATATGGTATTTAACGACAGTTTTGCCAGCGAGTTGTTGACACTGTCGTTGTATGTTAGTTAGCGACATTTATGCCATGGTTTCTGAAAATCATCGCTGAATACCCTAGTGACGCCTTTATTAGCGACGATTATTCAATCGTCATTGTATTATGTAGCGACGGCTATTGTCGTCGCTAAATACCTTCAGCCACTTGTCGCTAAAATACAGTTTCTGTAGTGCCAATCAAAACCACATAAATCGAGGTACCCAACCTTCCCTTGGTGATCCAAATCGCCTGGGTCAGAGTGATTTTTCTCAATCCTCCTCTCTGCTAATGTCATTGTTTGGATGCACCTTTATTGATAAAGGAAGTACCAACGACTTGTGGGGAAATTAATTTCTTGGTCTCATACCAGGCCAGATATTGTTTATGCAATTTGTGTGTAGTGAGTAAATTTATGCATGATCCTCGTAAACCTCACATTGGATGTTGTGGAACGCATCTTGTGGTATTTGAAGTTTGCTCCAAATTAACGGGTTACTATTCAATAAACATAATCACTGAATGTAGAGGCTATACTGATGCAGGTAAGGCAGGTTTAGCAGACAATAGAGATCTACTTCAGTTGTAGGGGGAAACCTTGTGACTTGGAAAAGTAAAAGCAACAAGTAGTAGCAAGATCTAGTGCAGAAGCTGAGTACAGAGGAATGACTTTTGGAGTATGTGAGTTACTTTAGTTGAGAAATTTGTTGAGGGATTTAATTTTTAACGCCAAAGATGCAATGAATCTTTACTGTGATCAGCTTTTGGGGTAAAGTCATAATGTACCCCCGATGTGGTGTAAAAGTTTTTGCTATAGTAATAAAGGTCTGGCAGCCCATAGTTGCTCCTCCCTTCCGGAGGTTAATCCAAAAAAAAAAAAAACTATTGAGATTGCTCATAATTTAGTTCAACATGATCAAACAAAGTACGTAGAGGTTGACAGACACTTCATCAAAGAAAAACTTGAAACGGGAATTATTATCTTTCTGTTTGTGAAGTTCGGAAATCAACTAGCTGATATCCTTACTAAAGCTGTAGCTAGCAAGGTGTTTGACGACTCTTTAGACAAGTTAGTTATGTGCAATATCCATGCTCCAACTTGAAGGAGAGTGTTAAAATTATGTGATTCTGTTTTCATATTTATGGATTTTATTCTTATGTTTCTTTCCCTCTTTTCATTCCCTAGAATCCTCCTTATTTCCTCATTATTTTCCTCCTTAATTGTATTCTTTGTATATAAATAGGATTCAATGTAAGCTTGAAGATATAACATTCAATATATACTCTTTCAATTGGGTATTTTAAAGAATTTTTCTTTAATCCATTTTATTTAAAGATTGCAATTAATGACATTGAGATTGGCCTAATGAAAAAATAAAAATAAAAATTTTGAAAGAAATTTCGATAACTGATAAAAAAAAATATATATATATATATATATATGATGAAATTTCGATATTTTTCGAGAAATCACATTCGGTACATGCAGGCAAAGCAACAGTCAAAACGTGTAGGCAAGGCAACATTCAATCAAAACGTGTATAATATCAATGAAAAATGAATCCATAGATGAATTGGGTGGGATAGCAGGAGAATCACAACCACAGGCAGTAATTAATAATTCTCCACGCGATTTACTATTTCAGATAATTTCATCAAACAGATTGCCCACATGAATTATGTGGGATGGCATGGGGTAATCAGGGGTAATCGCAACCAAAGGCATTAATTAATAGTAATTAATAATTCTCCACGCAATTACTGTTTCAGATAATTTCATCAAACAGATTTGCCCACATGAATTATGTGGGATAGCATGGGGTAATCACGGGTAATCGCAACCAAAGGCAATAATTAGTAATTCTCCCTTTTTTAACTGATTTCATCACTGCTACAGTAGTGTAGTGGATCTTACAGTAATAGCGGAAGTAGTATCAGTAAAGCTTTGGTTTATGTATTATGGACGCCATCTGCAATATTGACCAAACACTTCACGAAGCAAGGCATGAAGGGGACGTGATCAGTACTCAGATGTTTACAGGTGTCTTTGGTGGAGATGACAAGGTTGAAGGATAAAACTGTTAAGATTGTTTTGGATCCATGACTGATGCATTTTCAGGTGAGATATGGTTTCTTTCTGGCTCATTTTGAAACAAAATTTTTTGTTCACTAGCTCTCAAGGTCTCAGTGTTTCGAGTATCTTAATCTCAGAGTCGACTCTGCACAAGGTCGAAATAAATACCACTAGCTAGGCTATTGATCGCGATATGTGTTTTGCATTTTACAAATGAAACGACTATATAGAAGATTGTGGTGTTACACATTTCAGTACAACATTAAAGCCTGAGACTATGCTGGTCCTCTAGCCCATCAGCAAAACTCATTCTTATCATGCCCAGGATGAGCCACACAGTATCGTCAGCCACATTTGCATGACCCTTTCACACTTGACCATACTAGTATGGGTTAATTCCCTGGTATAAATACATCATCATCTTCATCAACAACATCGCGATCAAAACTAATTCTCTATATGCCACCGTGCTTACACTTTTGAATCAACCTCTTTAAATAAACATGTTGACTGCTAAGCAAAATGACTTGAAATCTGCATAGCTATGATCCAATCTGTTTACAGTAATTAAGTTTCGGGGCTGATAGGCTGATTGGGTCAAATTGCCACTCCTTTAGAGCTCGAGGAGTGAATCTGCAAAAGATATGGCTTGGAAAAGTTTGAACTTCGATTCAACATGTCAAATTCAATAAAGGCCTCTACTGGAGAAAAGCATCTGGGGTGCCAAATAAGGCCCAAAGTTTCGATGCTTCTCATTGGACATTTTCTCTGTAAACTGAAAAAGTAAAATATTTAGACCCGGCAAGTATGGGTCGATTCCGTGATGATTTGATTGATTTGTAAACTAAAACAAATTATAAAATTAAAATCTTAATTATTAAAATGAAAATGAATGTGATTTGCAAGTTGAAAAAAATACTAGAATTATTAGAATCCACCAATGTTATTGACTTCCTAGTAATAAATTATGCATCAAATTTTCATAAATTTCTCAAAATCACTAGATTAAAATTTAATGGTTTGGAAGATGGATCGTTAAGATTCTTAAAATATCAAATAAAATTGAGTCTTCTTCGTGTTCAAAATGTACAACTTATAAGTAGAAATAGTCAATGAACTGAACGCACAACTTATAAGTACAAATAGTCAATTGAAATTAATCGAAACACTATTTATAAAACAATGTTGCTTTGAAATTTAAACTCAGTCCATATATGAAGCAAGACCAATAAGATATAAAGTGCATAAGGATGTAACCACTAAAAGAAGAAAAATCCTAATTGTCGACGGAACCAGCGAGGGACCCCACAGGGGGGGTGAGAGCCGTCCATCTCCCCGGGATGCACGTTTGAACTTTTGGGATGCGTGTATTGAAAAGTCAAGCGCGCATCTCAGGAAAAAAATGAACGGTTCCCACCCCCCTCTCCCCCTGGTGGGTTTCCTCGCTGGTTCCCTCGACAATTAGACGGGTTCCTAAAAGAAACTCATAATATTGGCTTCATGATTTCATCTAACAATCCTAGAATGAAAAAATTAGTTACACGTAAGGAATGTTGATGATCCTTTTGCTCACAAGACTATAGTAATTCGCCACTCAAAATTTTGTCTATGGGGTGAAACAATTCGCATATTTATACTATTTTACAAGAGTGATACAGAAGAATAAAATCAAAATCTCTAGAAAAATCATCAAGAAATATCCATTCACCATTCTCAGAGTTAGGGATGGCAGTAGGGCGGATTTTCACGGATATCCGCCCCATCCAATCCGTTTGGGGCGGTTTTGGATATGACTGAATGGGTTTTCGGGTGGTTTCGGGTATCCAAAAAAATATCCGTTCACTATTCGGGGCGGATACGGATTTGGCCATATCCGCTCCGCGGATATCCGTTTATTATGTAACATTACAACAATACCCTTCCCCTATATAAAGTGATTAAACCCATCCCTCCTTCACACCCGCCTCTCCGTCTCTTGCCTCTCACACAGAGAAGTCTCTGTCTCCAGAGCGATCTCCTCCCTCTCGCCCAGTCGCCCTTCCTCACACCACCCTCACTGCTCCCTCCAGTCGCCCTTCCTCACACTTCCTCACACCGCCCTCCCTGCTCCTTCACACCGCAGTGACCGCACACAGTCGCCCTTCCTCACACCGCCCTCCCTGCTCCCTCACACCACCACCTCGCCTAGTCGCCCTCCCTGCTCCCTCACACCGCCGTCACCGCGAGAGATCTGCCTCCCTCGCAGAGAAATCTCTATTTGAAAGACAAGGATTTGAAGCTTGGGGATCGAAAGACAAGAATTTGAAGCTTGGAGATCAAGATCAGATCTGGATCGATTTGAAGCTTGGAGATCAAAATCAGATCTGGATCGATTTGAAGCTGATCGATTTGAAGCTTGGAGATCAAGATCAGATCTGGATCGATTTGAAGCTTGGAGATCAAGATCTGATCAGATCTGAGATCTCGAATTTGTTGTAATTTTTTTTGAATTTGTTGTAATTTTCTTTTTTTTTATGGTTTGTAATTTCTGCAATTTTTTGTTAATTTTTGTATGGTTTGTAATTTCTAGAATTTTTTGTAATTTTTGAATGATCTCACCAAATTTGTATAATCTGTTTTTCTGTAATTTTGTAATTCGATATTTGAGAATATGTTTTTTTTTTCTCCAGGTATTTTGGGCGGGGCGGATATCCACCAATCCGTTCGGTTTGGGGACGGTTTTTACAAAATATGATAAACGGATATTCGGGGCAGATTTGGATATCCGTGATCTCCAGTGGAGCGGGGATGGATTTGTCCAAATCCGCCCCGTTGCCATCCCTACTCAGAGTGTAGATATCTTTGGTTCTAAATTGCAACTATCTTGATTTGTTGCAAAAATTTTCGATGTTTTTCTATCAGTAAAAATTCTAGAGATGTGGTAACTAGAGGAAAAGCCAAATATTGGATATGAACATTGATAAGGCATGGTTTGGATTCGGGAATCAAATGGATTATGAGAATAAAATCAACTGTATGAAATAAATCAAATATTGATTTTGTGTGCACTTTGGGTTGTGGATCATATGAATTGGGTAGTGAGGTTGTTAGGAGTGCTCATATGGGTTTACAAAACTAAACACCCCCCCCCCCCCCCCCCCCCCCCTCTCACACACACACATGTATATATATTTCGTTCGAAATTTCAATATTCCTCTCTTACACCTTACAACAATAAACATTTGCATATTATTTTTAAAATTAAATTGATTATTCTATTTATTGCAAATGATCTAGACACCACAACTATAAATTTCTTAAAATAATAGGTGTTTTTGAAGCCATCATGGATGACTCTTCGATCATACTGCCACGGTCTTCCAAATAGTAGATGACAATCATCCATAGGGACAACGTCACACCACACTTCATCTTTTTAAGTCTTTCCAATGGAAAACTGAACTAAACTTCTTTTATCAAACTCGTACCTTATTTCCTCTTTGTGGCTAAGAAAGCTTGTACGGTTGTGGGTGTTTTTCAGTCTTCAGATTCAGCTTCTCCACCATGGTTGTAGCAACTACGTTTTCAAATATTACCCCATCGATGATGACATCACAAACTTTTCCATGGAAGGTACACCTCGTATGGAAAATATTGTTCCGCTGCGAATCACCTCCTCTACAGGATTTGAATTCAAACTACAGCGAATGACCAGACTTGCTCCTTCGTCACCATACGTAATCTCGTCATCATACTTCAAATCTCCATCTTCTTGGAAAAACTCTTATTCGCCAGGTTTTTTTTTTCACCTCCTCAATAAGTGAGACTATTTTTTTATTCGGGCACTCTAAAGCAATGTGACCCGACCCCTGGCATTTAAAGCATCGGACAGTAGTTAAACAACTAGAACTTGTCGTTGCATCTGGTCTCCGAAATGACTTTGACACCATATCCGACTTTGCACTGACTCGCGAAGTAGGAGTTCCCTTGCAGCACTGGTAGTGTTAAAAGAAACACCTTTTGCACTACCCTCTTTGTTCCACGACCTACTTTCACTGTTGCGAACTTCCTTTAATTGTCTTTCCACCTTCAAAGAAAGCTTTACCATGTCATTGCAGGTCCAATACTGCTGTAACTGAACTGTATTGCCTATGTCACTTCGCAGGCTCCCAAGTCACGTGCAATAGTTTGCTCTTTTGGTTCATCAAGATCACAAAGCATTATGAGATTTTGAAATTCTGTAGTGAACTCCTCTACAGATAAATCTCTTTGCTTGAAATTATGAGCCTTCAAGAAAGAGTCTTGAAGATAATGATCTGGCAGAAATTTTTTCTTCATCTTATCCCAAGTCTGGATTCGTTTCTTTCCTTCGCGAATTCTCTATTTCTTCAAATGTTCCCACCAATGTGAAGCGTGTCTTTTTAACTTAATAGCCACTAACTTAATCTTTTGTTCCTCCGCGATATCTTTATAGTCAAAAACTCACTCCATTGTATGAAGCCAATCAACAAACTCTTCAACTTGATCTTTCCTTCAAATTTTGGAATGTCAACTTTCATGTAAGGAACTCAATGTTGACAATGATGATTTCTTCCTCGATGCATCTAACGCTCATCTTTACCGGATCCACGTGCATAATAAAAAGGATTAACATCATCCTCTTTCAAAGATTCTTCTTTAAAATCATGATGAGACTTTTCTTGCTCTCAAGTTTCAACACGAGCAAGTCATTCCTGAAGCTGCTGCACTTGCCTTCTTAATTCCTCCACCTCAATATCGCAAAGCTCCATTTTGTGTACTTGAGGTTCTTCATTGTAATGTTCACCACAACAACCACGAGCATCACGACCAACCATTTGTAGATAATGACTTGAATCTGCTCTGATACCAAAACTGACACCGGATAACTTTCCAGATGCGAAAAGATAAGAACTACTAGCCACTCAAGGAATCCAATAAGAGATAAAAGTAGGAAAGATGATAGATATCTAGACACTCTAAGGAATCCCCCAAAGAGATAAGAGATGAATATTCACCACTCTATGGAATCCACCAAAAAGATAAGAGATAGTGAATTACGAAGAACACTCTTTAGTAATAATATATTATGAATTTGCAATCTGAGTTGCTATTTCATTCATAGAGACTAGCTTATATAGGAATCATGGGGCGAAAAAAGAAAAGAAAAGAAAATAGCTCTGCTCTGAGGCGAATTCAGGGGTAAAACTGGAAAAAAATTTCAATTTTCTTTTTCCTTCAATCTTAACTGTTCCAAGATCCTGGGAGCACATCTCCACCATTGAATAGCACAAACCCTACAGCCACCGCCACTCTCTGGCTGACGAATTGCTGGGCATTTGCTTTCCTTGGAAGTTCCTGCACGGTTGTTTCATGATCATTTTGATTCCTGGACTTATTGTTTCCTGGACGAGTTTTGGATTCCCTTGACTGTCTGCTTCCTGAACGTGTTTTGTTTCCTAGACGAGCTCTGATTCCCTGGACGGCGACTTCCTTATCGATCCTGGATTTGTTTCCTGGACAATTTGTTGATTCCCTGGACGGCGAGTTGCTCAATCGATTTGGTTTGCTTCTGGACGTATCACTTCCTGGACGTCGATTACTAAATCGGTTTGATTCTTGATCGATCCTGAAAGTCGAGTTTTCAAGGGCTAGCTAGGTTTTGTCGGTTGGTCTCTTTCAATCCCTGCTGTCTCTACATCCAGGGAGTAGATCTAGTCCGATTGGAGGCGGCTAGGTCTCTTCATGGCGGCGACACAGCCATCCAAGGGGGCTGCCCCTGCGACTGGCAAGGAGGGGGATGGATCTTCTAGGCATTCCTTTGCACAGATTCTTGGGAAATCGATGAAAGATGACCTTGACGATAAGCCAACAGATTCCACGACCTTTAGGAAAGACGGAAGTCCGGCTCGGAGGCTATCTGATTCAGATGTTGCATGAGGTGAATCTCATGTTTCTAATCATATTGTAGTTATGAAATTCTCTAGTTTCATACCGTCGTTAGATTCGATAAGAGACTCCATCCATAGATCTTGGGGGATATCCGGTGAATTCATAATGGGTCTTATTGACCCTAGGCATGTGATGGTTTATTTACAATCTGAAGATGAAGTCAAGAAAGTATTATCAAAGGATTCCTTCACGATTCAGGGAGTTAGATATAAAATATTTCGTTGGCATCCTGGTTTTAGCCTACGGGCGGATCCAGAATTGGCACCAATATGGATTGAACTCCCTAACCTTCCTTTCGCCTTCTTTCTCCCTGTTATTATGAAGGCGATTGGAGATTATTTCGGTAACATTCTTCGGATTGATGATGGAACTAGATACTTTGCCAGCCCAAAGGTCGTGCGAATGTGCGTAGAGATGGAAGTTTCTAAACCTCTCCCACATAGGATTTGGCTTGAGAATCCGAAATATGGAGGTTTTTGGAAAAACTGGTTGGAAGTAAGAGAGTACAAACTAAAGTGGAAGGAGAAGCCGAAACAATGTCTCTTCAAAAGGACAAGCAGAAACAAACTCAGTTTGAAACAAAGCAAGACCATCATGTGCAAAAGCAAACATATGTCCCAGTCACCAAAAAAGTGATGGAAGGAAATGGAAAAATAAGAACCAGCGGAGCCAAAAATTCTCAAGGAGTTGAGAATAATAGTACACTTGTTAAAGAAACCAAGGAGAATACAAGGGGAGAAGAATCTGAGAATGTGATTTCGACGAACAAATACGGATTATTAGAAGCATAAAATCCGGAAGGAATTGGGGAGGGTAATGACAAAGATACAAAATCCAAGAGGATCGCAAGGTGGAGGCTCAAAAACGAAGATGAGCAAGAATAAGTTGGAAAATACACAAGATATTTTAAGAGAAGCCGGCTACACAACGAGTGAAATTAAAATGACAATGTTGACGAAGAATTGTGATGCAGCAAAATCTGAAGAAGGATCTGAGACTGCGGCTCCATTGTGGATGGTTTCGTTTATGGGGGATAGTAGCTCTAATAACACGCAAGAAGACAGTAGGTCAAATTGTGATATACCTTCTTATAATCCTGCTGAACAAGAGGAGCAACAGTCAAGAATTTCTGCTGAAATAGAGGAACAGCAGACGATGATTCCTGCTGAAACAGAGGCGCAACAGGAGATACAGGGGCCAGCTCTTGCTGGTCTTGTCTTGAAAAGACCAGGGCTCCTCCAACGTCCAGGGCCTGAACTGATCAAATCAGAATTAGGGACTTATGTAATGCAGGATATGCTAGACTCAACGGCGCAAAAGCTGAAAATTTGTGAAATTCGGATGCTGAAACAGAATCCGCTTGAACAGATGCCGAAACAGAGTCAGATTGAGCATCTTCAGCTGAAACGTGGTGAACATGAGGCTACAAGGTACTTTGATAATTTGCAGGAACAGGCTAAATACACAACTGATCACATAATTCAGGAACATGGCGATGGTAAAAGAATATACCGTGACGCGGTGTCGGATAATGAATCTGATACTAAAATGTCTTCGAACAATTTGATTGATCCAGGGTACCATTCGGGTGAGGTCAGGATGAAAGAAAAAAGAAAAGTTCTAAGAACGGATCGGTGGTGGGGTCTCGGAGAGTGACGAGAAACATGGCTATCCCAAGTGTTAGTAATGATAAATAACATCATGTTTTGGAATGCACGGGGAGTTGGTAACCGGGCGACCCGATGTAGACTCAAAAAGCTGGTTAAAGATAACAATATTCGGCTACTTGCTATTGCGGAACCTATGATTCATTCTTCAAGACACATGGAGATCGAAAGTAAGGTGAGCTTGCCTTGCTTTGCAACGAATGATGAGTATGGTGGTAAAATTTGGCTCTTCTGGGATAATAACTTACAAGTGGACGTACTGATCAACACGAATCAACTAATGCACTGTAAGGTTCATATTCTCTTTTCCAATATCGTTTTCTTCATTTCTTTTGTATATGCCAAGTGTTCAGTACAGGAGAAGCGAAGTTTATGGGATGATCTGGAACACATTGCAATGGGTATGAATGAATCATGGATCATTGGTGGAGACTTTAATGTGATTGTTGAAGGTGGCGAAAAGTTAGGAGGACGCCCTCCTAATAGTTTGGCGATGAGAGAATTCTCCAGTTGTATTTCGAGTTGCGGGCTTTCTGACTGTGGTTTTGAAGGACCTAAATACGCATGGTGCAACAATCAAAGAGGGGAGGACAGAACCTGGGCTAGATTGGATGGTTTTCTGGGGAACTCAAAATGGTTAACTGTAATGCAGCACGCTCGAGTTGATCATCTACTTAGAGCTTGTTCGGATCATGCACCTTTGTTACTTTCTCTACCATTGTCTCAGAGAGCAGGTATGGCTCCTTTCCAATTTTAGAATATGTGGTTAACTCATGATGGTTTCTTAAGATTTGTTGAAAGAAATTGGAATGCTGCCGTAGAAGGCAATGGGCCTATGTTTAGTGTGGCCTCCAAACTTAAGCGGCTTAGAGGTGCTTTAAATAGATGGAATAAGGAAACCTTTGGGAATATTTCAGTACTCTTAGAAGGTTGGAGGATGAAATTGAAAGACTGGAATTCAGTCTAATGCAAGGTTGGGACCCAAGTGATATGACTAATTTGAACAGATGTCAGGCTGAACTCAAGTTGGCGTTGGTACGAGAAAAAAATTATTGGAAACAAAAATCAGGTGAAAAGGAATTTAAAGAAGGTGATGCATGCACTAACTTCTTTTTTACATCAGTTAAAGCCAAACAGAAAAAAAGAGCAATTAACAAAATTCATGATATGGCGGGGAATTTAATCACGGATCATAGAAATATTATTTTGGAAGCTAACAATTTTTTCGGATCCTTGCTTTCATCGGGAGAGCATAAGGATGATCCTGAACTCATGGATTGCATTCCAAGTCTGATTCGAGAGGAGGATTGTGATACTCTCATGCAGAGGCCAGAGTTAGAGGAAGTCAGGCAAGCAGTTTTTAGTATTCCTCATGATAGTGCCCCGGGCCCGGACGGATTCATGGCTGGATTCTATCAGGATTGCTGGGACATTATTGGCCTCGACATCTAGGAAGTTGCGAAGGAATTTTTTGCTTGTCATGCACTGCCAAGTTCCTTTTCTTCCAATTTTTTGGCGCTTATTCCTAAAATTGCATAACCTATCTCTTATTCTAATTTTAGGCCTATTAGTCTGTGCAATGTGGTATACAAAATTTTCAGCAAAATTCTTAGTCTGAGATTGGCCAAGCTTCTCCCAAATATTATTTCACTAGAGCAGGGAGCCTTTGTTCAGGAGAGACTCATTTCTGAAAATATTGGGTTGGCACAAGAAATGATGAGAGAGATTGGGAGAAAGGTCCATGGGAACAATATAATATTTAAATTGGATATGGAAAAGGCTTATGACAGAATGGAATGGGGATACCTCTTATCAGTCTTGCGCAGATTCGGATTCAATAACAGAACATGTCATCTGATTTCGAACTGTATTACTCATTGCGGGTTCTCGGTGTTGATGCAAGGCAGATATGAGGGATATTTTAAATCTTCGAGAGGCCTTCGCCAAGGGGACCCGCTATCCCCTCTTCTATTTGTTATTGCAGCAGAAGTACTGAGCAGAGGGCTCACTCGGGCTTTTCGTAAAGGAGAAATTGGCTTTTATCACACACCCAGGTTGGCCATCCAGATCACCCACCTATTATATGCTGACGATACATTGATCTTTTTGAATGGCAGGAAAAAGTCCATGGAAGGATGTATGCGGTTTCTATATAGATATTGTTAGGTTTCAGGAGAGAAAGTTAATATTGCAAAAAGCTCTTTCTGTATTGATGAGAAAGTCCAGGCAGAAAAAATCATTGCTATCAAACTTAAGACAGGCTTTGTCTACAAGCACTCTCCGTTCACATACCTTGGCGTTCCTATTTATCAAGGTAGATGCAGAGCTTCTTTCTTTGAACCTTAGTCACTAAAATCCAGCAGAGAATTCAGGGCTGGAAAGCTAGGCTTTTGTCGCCAGGGGGTAGATTGACGTTGATAAGACATGTCTTATTGTCAATGCCAATTTATTCCATCGCAGCTATAGTCGTCCCTGTTAAGGTCCTGCAATCTATTCAGAAATTGATTACAAACTTCTTTTAGGGAGATCATGAAGGTAGACATAAGCGGAAATGGATAGCTTGGAGGAAAATCAGTGTTCCAAAGGAGGAAGGTGGTCTAAACGTGAGGAGTTTGGAAGATATCATCAAAACTTTTCGAATTAAGTCACTTTGGAATCTTATAACTTCCAACTCTTTATGGGCAATCTATCTAAGGCGTAAATATTTGCAAGATGGGGTTCCAATCAGAAAGCAAGAACTCAAAGTCGGGGCGTCTCCGTTCATTAAAGAGTTGATGATGCACAAAGATTTTATTGTTGAAAACTCCACGTGGTGGATCTCTAAAGGCTTGGTGAGTTTGTTTGAAGAAAATTGGGCTAAGGATAGAATTTACAGTAAAAATGAAGCGGTGGTGACGTATGACAACTGGCCTTCCCTACGAAAAATGCACAGGGAAAATTTCAAAATGCTAACCCCGGTTATGCAAAGAAAAGCTCAAAGGCTATACAAGACAATAGTCAAAGGTGAAGTGGGTGATCGAGATACAAGAATTTGGGTTCCAAACAATGATGGTGGCTTTTCAATTAGTTCAGTTTGCAAAATTCTAGGTGCTAGAGGGACACCTGATGACTTTTGGAATTGGATATGGCATCCTTTATTGCCTTCTAAAATCTCTATTTTCATCTGAAAAATTATTAGAAGGGCATTACCTATTGATGGTGAAATTAGAAGAATTGGGTTCTTACTAGCGTCTAAATGTTTATGTTGTTTTCATTTTGAGGAAGAAACTATGAAACATCTTTTCCTGGATAGCGAGTTAGCAAGAAGGGTGTAGGGACGCTTTGATTTGGTGTTTGACATGCACATTCACAGACTAGTTGAAGTTTACACAATGATGAAGGCATGGTTTAGGAAAGCGACGAAATCTTCATTGCCAGGCACCCTCATCCACCTTACTCCACTTTTCATCCTATGGGAAATCTGGATCCAAAGAAATAAGAAATTTTTTGAAGGAAATGAGGTTTTGCCATATTACGTGATTATTAAAGTTCATTTTTGGATTAAATGCGTGGTCAAATTTTTTATTTCTAAACGAAAGGAAACCAATGGAGCATTGCTCAGTAGGTTGGGCATACAGGCAAAGAGTGTAAAAACGTCTCCTCCTCGGGTTCTATATTGGGCCTTCCCTCCTACAGGATGGTATGTGCTAAACGTGGATGAGTCTTGTGTGGATAATTCTACTACTGGCGGATTTGTTATCAGAAATGATGAGGGCAAATTTGTAGCAGCTAGTCAGTGTTGTTTTGGTGCAGGATCAAATAACTCTGTCGAGACGAGGGCCTTGTTGGAGGGTCTACAATTTTGCATTAACCTGGGAATTCGAAATTGTGTGATTCAAACGGATTCTATGTTAGTTAAACGATGGATTTACCAAGAAGAGGAGATTAGGACTATGAGTAAGGCATTGACGTCAATAAGGCATTGACGTGGTTCTGTATACACGTGTTCAGGGAGACTAACTCAGTGGCGGATGCTTTGGCTAGATTGGCGCAAGTGGAGCTACAGTCTAGAACTTATTCTTGGGCAATGTTGCCTAAAAGAATAAGGTCCTTAATTATTCTTGACAAGAATAAGACGGCGTATATTCGGCTCTCGGATGCTTAAAGATAGTGTCAAAAAATATCACATGGATTGGGAGTGGATTTGTTGCGAGGAACTTATTTTGTGCTATGGTTTTTGGTGTTTGGAGTTTGCTAGATATGAGCTCAAGTGGAAGATTAAAGTGGACTGGTGCTTGTCCACTAGCCTACGGTGTGCATACGTCATGGGGAAGAGTAGAAGCAATTTTCTGTTTTTATTGCTGGGCAGAGTTCGGAGCTGGAACAGGATGCGAGGGTTATGTTGGGCACTCTGTTCCAAAATAGAGTGTACCCTGTTTTGTGCTGTGCTGGGTGCTAAGCTAGGTTGTTGTGCTATGTTGGGTGCTGAGCTAGGCGGACTGCTGAGTTGATGTGGCATGCTGCGATGCTGCGGCCTACTGAGATGTTGCCAACGTGCTAGGTGTTGTTCAGTGTCGGGATGGTGGCTGCGAACACGCTGCTGCGACACAGAATCCGTGCTGCTACGTTTCAGCGTGCTGCGCTAAATCTGGTTGGGACTATTTGCCATTTGCTTCTTTTCAGGATGCAACGTATTGTCTTTGTAACTGTTTGAAAGACAGTTTTAGTTTTTAGTTTTTATTTTGCTTTGTTTTGGTTTTTATATGGGTAACGTCGTAATGTACCCCCGTAGCATATGTAAGTAAATTTTTGATAAGTAATAAAGGTCTGACATTTCATAATTGCCCCTCCCCACTGGAGGTTAATGATAAAAAATAAATAAAATAAAAAGAATCATGGAACATCTCTCCATGAATAGGCTCATCCCTAATTAATACTAGATCCATAAATTAAATAACTTGAATGTACCGAATTCGATGAATCAAACTCGTTCAGAGGGATGGACTCGATTCGGTGTCATTTTTATTTAGTTTGAATTAGCAGGCTTATGCTCCTAGGCATGCTAACTCATGAGATATGATTTCCATCAAGAACAATTATGTTCAAGGCTGATCCTCTCAGTGATAGATTCTAATTCATCAATGTCGATAAACTTGCGATTATTGAATCCGGCTTTATCGAACATATCTTCCCAATTCTTACGGCTCCTTTCTTTCCTTCCCATAATCATAATATCCATGTCCATGTACAGTTTTGACAATAAATTCTTAGACGATCCTTTTTCTTCAATGACCATCTCAACCATGGTATTGCTTATTTGCATTTCTTTATAATCATCTAAAAATGACTGCAACAATTGAAATGAAAATATTATAAAAATTCTAGTTAATGCACTAAATATATACAATGGCACATTATGAATAGAATCTATCAACTATTACAATGAGAAAACTTTGACATATTTTTTCGTGAACTTTTTATTTGCAAAACGTACCCTCAATAGAAGATATTTTAATGGGCTAAACTTGTCTATTATCTTCTTTTTTATTCATTGTCATTCCATTGAATTGTGTTGAATAGAGGTGGCAATGGATCGTGTTATGCCACATTCCCGTGTCAAAATCTCAAACACAACTCAATTTATTTACTAAACATGTTAAAAAATTGAAACAAAAAAATGATCCACCCTCGGATGGGTCAACCCGACACGACCAATTATGACTCGATTAGCTTATCGTGTCATAATGGGTCATCAAATCATTTTGTACAATCAACCGATCTGACTAGAATTAGTCAAATTTGACATGCATAACTCGTTCTGAATAGTTAGCTAACTTAGAATTTAAAGAAATTTATGTCATTAAATAATATTAAACAATTATGATCATCAAACATGTCATATGGGTCAAGCAGGTCAACCTTGACATGATCAGATGTGTAGTGTTTCGTGTAAAATGGGATTGGCTCCCTGACCCAAAAACAGTATGCTAATTTAATGGGTTTCGTCGACACGACACGATTATCTTCTCAAGCCCTAACCGACTAACTAGGAAGACGTGTCATGTCGGGTCACTTATGGCTTGGGGTGGGCATCCCATCCTGTCTCGTCCCGTCCCGATTTTTTTAGTTTTTTTTTAGATTGATCAAACTTATCTCGATCTCATTCCGATCTAGAGTGGATAGGATCGGGGTGGAGTTTCAATCCCACCCATCTCATGAAAATTTATTTAATATTTATTATTATTAATTTTAATCAAACTACTCTTCTAAATGAAAATTTTGGATGTGTTTAAATTAAATCAAAACATATACTATTAATTTGTTTGATTTGGTACTCTTTATTTAAATAAAAACTTAAGTTTGGATATTTTAAGTCAAATAGAACCCATGAAAATTTATACTTATTCATATTTTAGATTAGTTATAGGACAATTATTTTTTAAGACATTAAAGCCAAATGATGATTTGTTTTAGTTTTGCACTATGAATTATATATACAACTATTGGTTAGTGTGATGCTTAACATAAGAAAAAAACTTGTAAGTTCATTGGACAATAAATTTTACATGACATTTAATATTGTTATAATAATAATTATATGTATATAAATTTGACATTAGTGTGTGAACAATGTGTGATGAAATTTTTTTGTATTTTTTCATTAGAAGACTATTTAGTACCCACTCATTTTGTCTCGTCTCGTCCCGAATCCGTTTAAAATGCGTGACGAGATTGGAATGAGGTTTATCCCATCCCTTCCCATGCCCACCCCTATTTATGTTCACCCCTAGTGTAAGAATAATAGCTAATTTAAAACATAGATATTTCAACAATTTTATCAAATTATCTAATTAATATGTTGGTCTATAAGCTAGAGAACAACAAACTAACAATTATTCCCGTGAGTTCTAGAATTTCAAAACTCTCAATTATTTCTCAAACTTTAGCCCTCCAACTTCGATGCAGTGACAAGCCCTTATTCAGGGAAGTAAAAACCCTATTCTAGTGCAAATAGGAAAGAGATAACTTCTAGAAGAAAAAAAATATAAAGATTGTTAATATCTTTAAATATCTTCCGTATATGCAAGGTACCACTCATGAAGAACTTGTGACGTATGTGCAAACTAGTTGCAGTGCCGGCTCATCTTGCCATGAAAAGATCATATTTTCAAAGTGTGCTTAGGCTTATCACTTTAATATATATCTTTAGATCAAGTACATTAAGTGAATAAGTATGTTAAATGAACTCTATTTGTTAAATTTTGTTTTTTTAAAAAAAGTAAATATATTTGACAATATAAAACACAAAAACACCTCCAAACGGGTAAAAACACCTCAAAAAACACAACACAAAATATATATATATATATATATATATATATATGTATTTGACAATATGTAGCAGTGAAAAGTTAAACTGAAAACACTTTAATATGAATGGTTGGGATATGGAGACAGATATACGTAACTCAATTTTAGACTTAAACTTTATCACACCCACTTAGAAGCTCGTCATAAGTTCACCTTTTGTGGAGATGATCTCATAACTATATAGATTACCTTCAAGAAGAATTTTGAAACTATTAGCTTCATCAAATGGGGTGTCCAAGTTAATGGTGTAATTGAAAGGATAGCAATTCTCTTACTTGAGGAATGGATTTAACCACACTATAAATCTCCAAACGGGTTGAGCTTTTTGTTTAAGAGATCTACATGCTATGTAGATGATAGATGATCCCTACAAAAGATAAACTTCTTTCCAAATTCCTAAATTTGGTGAAATAAATTTTGAATCTAAAATTAGATCACAAATCTGTGTTCGCAAATCCCTACTCTAATATAAATAGTAATTTTTATTTAAAAATTATGAGAAAGTAATAACCACTCATAAAAACACATATGCTTATGAAAACACGTTATAACACAAAAATCTCCCATACAAATATTGTAAATTAGCATTGTCCAATTTATCACACTAATGAATCATTCTAGATATTCAATTTCAAAATGTAAGTAAAAAATATTAAATAAAATAGGCCAATAAAGAGAAATTGTAAGATTTTTGCCTTCATAAAGATTACATCGGCTTTTGGAATAAAAGAAAATGCATCACCGGGTTGGTATTCGATCCTAGGATGGGTAAAGTTAGGTCCATTGATGACCCTCGGGTATGTCTACCACGGTGCACTTGACATCCGGAAATGCCTCAACAATTGCTTTAGAAGCAGTGCATTTTGTCACGGGCTTTCTTTTCACAAGTACTTCCCGTGCGGCACTAGCAAACTTTGCCCCGACTTATCAAAGAAAGTTAGTCAGCCTTACCCACAAAAGACTTACTTAGACTTTTGAAAATTAAGCAAGCTAAGAACACACAAGAGAGCTTAAGGAAACTAGAACTTGTATTGCTTGAATTCTCTGAGGTGATTACAACAAATGAGGCTTTAGCCTATTTATACAACTCCACCTCCTCAATGGACGGTGGTGATCAATTTGATCTAACGGTCTACAATGAACTTCTACACACTTCCTTAGAAATATCTAAGGACTAGAATCCTATGAAACTCTATGGAATTTTATGGGAGGTTCTAGAGAACTCTCTCTAGAACAATGTGGAATACTCTACATTGCCAACCTCACTTGGCTAGGCAAGCAGATAATTGTGACATTCTCCCCCACCTAATTAGGTGATGTCCTCGTTGCCTTCAAATCCTTATATGCTTTGATTTGCTCCTTGAATTGCCACAAATGTTGGATTGGCTCCCAGCTATCTTCACTTTCTGGCAATCCTTTCCACTTGACGAGTAGCTCATGTGTGGAAGGTTGGTTGGAATGACGCACCACAAGATCTGACAAGATAACTCTGGTTCCTTATCATGTTGGATCCTCATGCCCATTGGTGCTCTTTGTGAAACTCAAATGCCCCCCGGTTGGGACACTCAAATGTCCGATGGGGTCCACTACATAAGAAGCAAGATATCTTTTTGGGTGATCCATCTATTTTTTCTTTCCCATTGTCTTTGGAGTACTTGTATTCCTTGGAGGACTTCTCTTTGTCTCCCCCACATTTGTCATCATTACTCGGCCTTTTCCCTTGCCCCTTGGATGAGTCATTTCTCTTGAACTCAATCAAGGATTCGACTGCAGCCATAGCCGTTGCTAGGTCTTGCACACTTCGCCTCTTCAATTCCAACTTGGCTCAACCCGTTAGGCCATCAAGGAAGCTAACACTACAAAAAACGTAGTCTAAAACGGCACTTTGAAGGCGGCGTTTCATAGAAAGCGCCGGTAAAAAAGAATCAATAACGGCGTTTAGGATATAAAGCGCCGGGAATAAACTGGGGGTAAAACACTGCCGGCGTTGTTACTGAAGCGCCGCTAAAGATCGACCTAAACCGGCGTTTTAGGTGCAAAGCGCCGGTAAAAACATACCAATACCGGCGGTTAATCACAAAAGCGCCGGTAATGATAAAACTAAAATAAATTTTTTTTTTTTGGAAAACGCCGTATTAGATGAAATTGAGCGCCGGTAAAGAGTGAACAGTGTCGGCGCTTGTAGTGAAGCGCCGGGAAAGAATGACCTAGACCGGCGTTTTTGTAAAAGTGTCGGTAATAACATATATTACCGGCGCTTCGTATTCAAAGCGCCGAACAAGATAAAAAAAATCTCTCCATCCTAGGGCTGGGCATCCCATCGTGCAATCCCGATCCCGTCCCGTCCTGATTTTTCCAAGTCTTATTGGGATTGAATAATTTCATCCCGTCTCGATCTAGAATGGGATGAGATGAATATTTTCAATACTGCCAACCCCGTCCCGTCGCAAGCTAATTTTTCACTATGGTATTGATGAGTATTTTCTAGAATACATCACTCAACTTTCTGCCATTTAAACATTTAAAAATACCTACAATGGAGTTTTGGTAGCATATTTTTTGCAGTTACCTATTACATAATTACTACATGAATATTAAACTTTAATTTCTCAAAGTTCAATTTGTATCTGATTTTTTTCTATTATCTTCCTAGCTACTAGATCATCAGATGATGGAACATGTCGTATCTGGGATATTAGAAATACCTATGCTAGTCCTCGCATTTACATTCCAAAGCCTTCAGATGCTATCACTGGTTTGTTTCAAGTTTACATTATGTGTTTTGGTTGGTTAGTTGGCTGGGGTTTTTGGAATTTGGTAACTGAAATCTTAACTTGTAATTATATGCAGGGAAGAGCAATGGTCCCTCAACTAGCACCACGCTCTCAACTAGCACTGTTCCCTCAACTAGTACCGATCCATCAAGCCACCAAATATTGTGTTGTGCATATAATGCTAGTGGAACGGTTTTTGTCACTGGTAGCTCAAATACCTATGCAAGGGTAAAACTGAGTGTTATTCTTTATGTACATTATGTTTGTTTAAACTTGTTCTTGCAAATATATTGTTCAAGATTGAAAATGCACAGTTGGATGCATAGTTTCTTCTTCAAGAATAAGCAATTTGCAGGTGTGGAATGCTTTGAAGTCTAACATGTACAGATGAGTGCAAACAACCAAATGATGAGATTGATTAAAGAAAATGAAATGCATATAATCAGAGCATGTTGATCTCGTCCCGTCCCGTATGGATCCCGTATGAACGGGATGGGATAGGGATGGGTTTATCGATCTCGTCCCATCCCGTCCTGTATCGATCCCGTATGAAGGATGAAGGATGTTGACCTTCGGTTGACTCCGCTGGTGGTCCATTTGCTGACTTTCCCTCGGCTGAATGCTCACGGGGCCATCCAGTTGAGCACGCCAGATTGTCTGGGGTCCCTTTATGATGATTTCAAATCCCGTATGAACGAGATGGGATAGGGACAGGTATTGGTTACCCTTAACCGACTCTGCTGATGAAAAAAAAATATATTTTCTACAACGCCACTTTAGATGTTACAAGCGCCGGTATTGGTTACCCTTAACCGGCGTTTGTGTTATGAAGCGCCGGACGAGATAAAACCCCGCCATCCTATCGCAAACAGAATTGTGTTTTTTTGAAATGCTCATAGTGGCTGTAAATAAGCGCCGGTCAAAAGCTTACACTACCGGCGCTTCAAAACAAAAGCGCCGGTCAAAAGCTTACGTTGAAGCACCGGTTAAGGGTAACCACTACCGGTGCGTTATTTAAGAATCGTCGGTAACGATAAAAAAACCCGCGCTGGTAACGAATAAAAACCAGCGAATTAATCCCGCGAAATAAAATTTTGGGTTCAAAAACGCCGGTTTAGATGTAAAAAGCGCCGGTAAAGAGCTAACAAAACCGGCGTTTTGGGTAAAAGCGCCGAGAAAGAGCGAAAAAAAAACCCGCGAATTATCCCGCTAATAAAAGTAAAATTTAGTTTTAAAAACGCCGGATTAGAGATTTTACAAAATCTCTCCAGCGCTAACAAACCGTTCCATTCCCTTTTCGATTTGCTTCTTCGATTCCCTCCTTCCTGCGCTGCGATTCCATTCCCTCCTTCCTCCTTCCTCCTTCCTCCTTCCTCCTTCCTCCTTCCACCTTCCTCCTTCCCTCTCCTTAGCGCTTCGTGATGGTGGTGGTGGTGGTACTCATTCACTCTATTCGGTCTTCCCTCCTTCGCTCTCTGTCTCTCTGTCGAATACTTTGGTGGTGGTGGTACTCATTCAAGAGCATTCGAAGAGCATTCAAGGTACAATCGAATCTAGATTTTATGATTTCCAAATATAGGGTTTTTGGTTTTTAATTTTTGATGAATCGTTCTTTTGTAATCGGGATTGGGTTTTGGTTTTTGGTCTTTTGAGTTAAAGATAAACCCCTTGAAGGTGATATGAATCATGCATCTTTTTGTTGAAACATTATCACACTATAACTCATTTCAAGAGCTGAGAGATGCTCCATTTTTAGGGTTGTCTTGTTGCTAAGGGTGGGTACCTTTCCCTAATCAATGAAAACAATTGGCAGTCAAAGAGGGAATACAATACGTTTTATAAAAAGTCTGTTTTTTTCTAATGAATTAATCAATGATGATGTATCTTGACTGCAATAAATAGTGTATTGTGATTGCAGTCCGCTTATTTTGATTAAGCACCCATTGTCCACGAGCTATAGTGCTAGATCGATATAATTAGAATTCAGTTTAGTAGGGTGTTTGCATTTTGGACCAGTGTTTTAGAGGATCTCATTTTGCCAACTATTAACAACTTGATGGTCAGAGAAGAGATGCTCAAAATAGTTATTGTGTACAGGTTGATCTAACTCCTATGTTGGATCAATTTGCATAGGTTACAGTTCTCGTGAAGCTCGTGACTTTCATTTACTAGGAGCTAAGGTCAGCTTCACCTTGCTCTCTCTACAGGCCTACTACCGTAGTACTGTTTCATTTTCCACACACTGCATGAAATTGCACATGGGAGTGGAATACTGTTCAATGCCTATAGACCCTACATAATGTCCTGCATTATATGCCCATATACTTGACAAAGAACAAGTCTAGGGAGTCAGGTTATGCGCGCCAATCCAAGCTCTCGATCTACCCTTCATCATTCTAGAAATTGGGGGATTATAAACATCTCTAGGATGATGGAGAGTAGAGAGCCTGGCCTGGCTCTCTAGAATTTGGGCTTGACAAAAGGTCAATTTTAGTTTATCCATTTAACTTCTATTTTTCTTCACTAAAAATGTTTAAGTTTATTTGACAAGAATCATCCACGTTGAATTTAGAACATTTTAGCAAGCTAGTGTTTATCTAGTCTTCGTTTTTCTTCAGTCTAATTTTGAAAATTTTCTTACGGAGAGAGCAAACGTCTCTTTGTTCGATTTAGTGGTCCACTTCTTATTCAAAGTCTAATGTTAAGTCACGAAGAAAACAAATAAATAAAAACCTTGAGAGGAAAATAAGTTGATATTTTATGAGTTGATAGAACTATTTCATTGATTTGATATTCCTAGATTAATAGAACAAAGGGTTATTTTGAAAACCCTATCTCAATATTCTAAACAAAGAAAATTTGGTAACAAAGAAGTAGGCCACACCAAGCCAATCTATCTTCCTCTAATTCCTCTGTTTTAAGTCTCTACTACTTGTCTTCATTTTTTTATCTTACGTGTTCTCTCCCACTTACATTATTTTGTTCAGTTTGTCAAAAGCATTATAATTTTGTTGAAATAATGTATGGTGGGTCTACTTTTGACTGTCTATTGGCTACACAAAAAGGAGAAAAATCTATTTGTTTTCATTTCTTTAATTATTATTTTTTTTCTTATTAGTATTTGTTCTGTAATCATAGCAACACAACACAACTCTTGATACATAAGCCCCTAGTACTAGGAGATACATCAATCACTTGTGCACCAAGTGATGATGTGGATCATGTTGTATGGAATAGAGCTGATTTGCCAATGGAAACAATTCCATTGTCAGAAAATAACACCAAAAAAAAAAGGAAAAGAAAATAAGAGAGTTGATGTTTGAAATATGGTAATTGAATAGTCATCAAATGTTATAATGTATTATTATTATTATGTTATGGCACTAGCTCACTTTTTTGTGCATTTTTCAGGTATGGCGCCAAGACCACCGACAAATGATAGGTCAGACGAGTCATCCCATAATGTTAGTCAAGTTCTTCTGGTATTTTTACTCACTCTAAACAATATAAAGCTCCATTTTTCTTATAGAATTGTACTTAAAATTTACAATTTTTAACATTAATAATTTCCTTTACATAGGTAGCAACATGAATAGGAAAGCACGTGGACGAGCAATGGGACAGAAGGTAGCAATTCTACCAAAAGGATCAAAACTGAGTCTGGAATTTGACGACAGACATCGTGTAATAGGAGAGCACAGGTCATTATGTGCGTCCCAACAAGGAATTGTCGTTCGAAACATGCATATTACATCTATTGCTGCACCATCATGGAGAAAACTTGACAAAGATGTAAAGGCCAAAATGCTTGAATCGTTTTTGGTACGTATATATCTTATCATTATAATATGTGTGTGTATATACATATATATATTGGTCACATATGCTAGATTTGATCAAATGTGCTCTTTTATTCAGGAAAAGTTTGACATAGGGGATGATCCAGAAGTGAAGAAGTTGTTAATGAAGGAAATGGGGAAAAAATGGAGGGACTATCGATCTGATTTGAAGAAGAACTATTATGATACACATGAGACAGATGAAGAACGACTTCGAAATCGACCACCATTTGTAAAAGAAGAAGATTGGAAATGGTTGATAAAAGAACATTGGGGAACGCCAAAGGTTAAGGTATGTACCTAAACCTTAATATCACACTTGATTCTCTACGAACTAGCCATACCTTAATTCTTGATGATATAGTTTTTCCAATCCGTTTTTAATAAATTCAGGAATTGTGTGATAAAAATAAAGAAAGGCGTGACACACAACAAATGCTTCATCATGCAGGCAGAAAATCCTTTGCCATACTTGAGGATGAAGAGGTTAAAAATATTTGAAATTTTCGATTTGAATATCAACTTAGTAAGAAATATATTTACTCATTTGTGTACGTTTTCTATTGTTGTCAGATGAAAAGGACAGGAGTTCGTCCATCTCGTATTAGGATGTTTGAGCTTGCTTATACAAGCAAAGATGGATCATATTCAGATGTATCCACTCAAAGAAAGGCGGTCAGTATTATTTTCAATTTAAATTGTTGGTATCCATTACCATTTATATTTCATATTCACTAACTAAATGTGTCTCTAAATGTAGGAAGAGATTAAAAATCTTATTGTGCAACGAGAGGAGGGATTAAACTCCTTAGATGATGACCACATTTTTACTCAAGTATTCGGGCCAGACAGACCTGGACGTGTACGTTGTAGGGGACATGGGATCACGCCAACATCTGAAAACGGTACGAGTAGTCGCTTTGGATCTCAAGCTATAGAAGAAGCAAGGCGAGAGATTGAGATTGCAAGGAAAGAGGTTGCGGAAGCAAAACAAGAGTTGGCAGACTACAAAAAGTGGTCGGTGATGAAATGAATAAAATGAAGGAGGATATGGGCCATGATGATGCAAGCAGTGAGGAGACTAACTGATGGATCTGGTGGATCTGAGGCACATTAGCGGTGAGTTTTTTAAAGTGATAATAAATAGGATGTGTTTTGTATGCCATCAGTGATAATAGTTGTTTCCTTATTTGATCCTTGTCCACAGGTTTGAAGTGGCTGCCGATGTGCTATACTTGGATGTATATATATCTGAATGTGGTATATGTTATTTGGATCAGTCTTGTTGTTATAGAAGAATGTAGTATATATTCTTTGTAACTGTTTTACCTATAATATATGAAAGGGTTATGTTCATTGCGTTGCTATTTTATTGTTATATTTTTCTTACATGCTGGTTAAGAAGTCATATGCTTCAATTGTAAGTATGATCAGTAGACATTAATATTTCCTGTTGGCACTACCACTACTCCTGCACCTGAAGCACCTACTCTTAGTAATAACAATGCTACTGAGAGCTCCCATCCAGAAGAAGGTAGTTTTCTTTCATATCACCTTTATATGTGTATGCTAATTGGTAATTAAAGTATTGTTGTAAATGTCATTTTAACCGAACTTGTAATCTTTGTATACAGATGAAGAAGGTAGCATTTCTCTATGAGTGGTTGTGGTGGTACACATTCAATCAGCTAAGTTTTCTTCAAAACTCATTTGTGTTCTTGGTTGGTTTCATGAGCATGGAAATCTGTTTTGTCAGTGAGGTTCCAAGCATGGATTTTTAATCAAAAAAAAAAAAAATCATTTACTTTGAGCTTATTTAAGTATTGATTTTTTGACAGATAACGGCAATAGACCCAGACAGAGAAGCTTTTGAATTTGGTCTGCCATTTATTCAAAAGGCTGGAGTGGATCATAAGCTCAACTACATTCAATCTGATGCCATTTCTGTTCTAAACCAGATGTTGAGCAAAGTGAGTTTCCCTTTCTTGCTAGTTTGCCTTTTTTACACATTTCTTCTGTTTTTTTTGTACTATTACACCCTACACACCGATAGAAATCATGTCTTTAAATTGTTAGATCAAATCTGATAGCACCTACTAGCCACAATCATATTAAATTTGGCCCTCAAAATTCCAAAATCAAAACGTCTACTTTAGATGCTAATACTGATATTCCTTTACTTTGGTCGACTTTGATTGACATATAATGGTGACTGTAAAAATCAATTGAGCTGTTGTCATATTCAAATTTCGTCTTTTCAGCTTTTTAGTTCAGCTTCTTGGAACGAGTTTGGCTATGCAAAAGATACGAAGAGCTATACACAATACCTATGTTCATCACGTAAAATGTACAATGACAGATTTATGATTTAGTGGACGAGTAACCAAAATACCCCAATGAGGTTGAGCTAAAAAAGAATACCAGGGGACTATTCTCTAGTTGCGGTATGTCCAACTTGGTCTTAAGTCGTAGGTTTGAGGCTTACGTGATGAGCAAGGGCTTGGATTCGCATTCCATCTGTCCCACTGCACAAGTTGTAGCCCTATTATTAGGCAACCAATGCATACTCTGTGAATCCAGAGTAATAGTGTCCTTGAGTGTCTATTTTGTGCTAGATGTTTGATTTGTTGAATTGATTTTTTTGGTGCAAAGGGTGAACATGAAGGAGAGTTCGATTTTGCATTTGTGGATGCTGACAAGATAAATTTCATAAACTATCATGAACATCTGCTGAAACTGGTGAAGGTGGGAGGCATCATTGCCTATGATAACACAATGTGGTTTGTACTAATTACCTGTATGTTTTCTGTCTGTCAGATTTTTTGCCTGCGAAATCAAGTTATGGCTGTTTGATATCCTCTGCGACAAATCCCGAATTAACACCGGACTGCCCAAATCAACCGGCATACACACGCTCCAAAAAGTCAAATTTATGAGATTATATATATTCAAATCAAATTTCAGTATCTGGAATTTGAATGACTGATTCAAGTTTTCAAATCATATTATGCAACATTAGACTATGATGTGCAACCTAGCAGAATTAGTTCATCTTGTAATGCTTTACACAGGCTAGTGCATATGCAGAATTAGTTCATCATATTATGCATATGCTTTACACAGAATTAGTTCATCTTGTATGATGTGCTGGCAGGATTCTTTTTCTCTGCTGTAAAACAGAGCATACTCTGTTTTTCAGGGCAAGAAGAGGTTGCGGAGTGGATGCGACTCAAACATGTTAGTATACAACTTAATATCTGACTTGGAACTGAAAATACTGAGAAGTGGACTGACTTGGACGTCATCTCTACGAGAAAATTGGGGCAAGGTGAATATATCAATCTCTTCCTTTGATTTTCGTCAGTTCTATGCTTCCAAGACTGTCTGAAAGTCTTGTTAGTATATAAGAAATTTGTTAGTATATATCATTATCAGTTTCCTAACAAGAGTGAGATAAGAAATTTGTCTGAAAGTCTTGTTAGTATATAAGAAATTTGTTACTTTGTCAAAAAATCACTGAAACTTAAATGATATTATGATTGAAATGAGAACAGAGTGAGATTAAACTTGATATCCTACAAATGTCATTTTAGAAACTTCTGGTTAAATTATTGCAGGTGTATATTGCAGGTGTAACAATTGCCACTATTTCCTGTGTGTTTTATTTATGTATGCCATTTGTAATTTTTCTTCCAGTGTTATGGTGCTGATTGACCCGCCCAAATTCATAATTTTTCTTATTATCACTTGCTTCTTGCAAATCATGCATAGTTATGGATGATGAGCTGAATATTTTGCCAATTTCTTCACATATGAGGTCTATCACACCTGTGCCAGTCATGAAGGTACGTTTCTACTTCTGTTGATTTTATGCTTACTAATTAACGGGTGACACCGGTTTCTTTTAAGGGGAGAAAAATTGAATTAAAAAAAAAAAAAAAAAAACCAAAATGGTCAAATCCCATGTATCAGTCGCATCAATTTCATAGACATGAGCATAACAGCACATCTTCACACACAAACACTTTTACGGCTTGGTAATAGAAGTATTTAAGCAAATATCTCGTGAAGCATAAAATCAGTCTTGTACTACAAGTCAGGTAGGACAGTCTTCAATCAATTGATGCTATTATCACCATTCCTTCTGCATAAAAGATACAAGTGGAGCCAATCGCATTACCACCCTGGCTATTTCCCTGTCACATGTAATCTGAGGCGCGTGTATAGGGTTTTCAATCAAATTTATATAGGTAAATGCATTTGACACTTCATACACAGATGCTTATACTTGTTTCCTTGGTGTATCACTTATAAACAAGACCGACTGATCATCTCTAGACAATGTGCAATCAGAAATGAAAAGGAATAGACCTAAAGAATTGTTGTACTCATGTATTTATTTCACAACTCCGAAAGAATGTTTTTGTTTAGGAGTGTTGCAGCTTGTCATGACACCATTAAAATTTTTATGGCAGGATGGTAAAACAGTGGTAACGACTATCCATCAGCCATCTAGCAGACTCTTTCATAAGTTTGACAAGTTGATCCTGCTGGGAAAGGGGAGCTTGTTGTACTTTGGAAAGGCATCAGAAGCCATGGTTTATTTCTCATCAATTGGATGCTCTCCTCTCATTGCCATGAACCCAGCAGAATTCTTACTTGACCTTGCAAATGGAAACATAAATGATGTTTCTGTACCATCAGAGTTGGATGATAAAGTGCAGGTGGGGGAGCTTGGAAAGTGAAACAAGGAATGGCAAGCCATCTCCAACAATTGTGCATGAGGTAATGACTGTTTGTTGTTTGGCATTGCCATACCATTTACAATTTTGGTTGTATTTATGTGTTTTATATATACTTTCATAGGTCCGCCTTGCTGTTGTTGGTGCTTTTCATACTGGGTTTATGCATGAACCCAGCTGTCTCAAGATTGGAAGCCGCGTTGGCTGCAACAAAATCAGAATCCCCAGAATACTAGTTATATCCAATGTTGATGCACAACCACATGCAGACCAGAGACAATTAAGAAGATTTTAGCACTTTAGGTAGGCATCTGGAAATGTTACAAAGTGTCTTTGTATTTGTTTATGAAAATTGTTATCAGGAAATATTGAATGTTTGACCTGAATTCACAGGTGACTTCTCCCGTTCAATGGGAGACAACTGTGAATACTCTTCTTGGCAAAGGGCTCAAGCAAAGCTATGAATTAGGACCTGGAAAGGTATGATTGTATTTGATATGAACTGATGGTAGGGTTGAGTTAACTTTTTATTCTGAATTTAGTTAGATTTTCCCTTTTTGCAGTATCCTGAAGAGTGATCACCAAAACAACATGGACTATGCTTGGAATGAAGTAAGAGGAAAACTTTTCGGTGCACTTGATGTTGTTCAACATGACAAAAGTTTAAGACATAGAATGGATGAATATGAAAAATGCAAGGATGTATAAGGATGCACTGCCTATGTTGCAGGTCTTAATATATAGTTGTTACTGTAGAAAATTATAGTGTGCTTTGAGTTATTTGTTACTGAAGGAGATTTTAGTAGATGATATGAAATTAGAAAATTTATAGTCTATTTTTTCCGTCTCAATGACAGGTTTTTATTTTTATTTTTATTGATTTTTTTTTTTCAGTATGTTAACATAACCGGCGCTTCCAAAGCGCCATTAAAATGTATGTTTTTTTACAGATTCGTTAAGACAACCGGCGCTTTAAAAGCGTCGCGAAGTGAAATGAAAAATATTATTTTTACATTACCGGCGCTTTTAAAGCGCCATTAAAAGTTATAAATACGGCGTTTCCAATTAGGGGAAAATGTAATATCTATTTATTTAGCGGCGCTAATATAAGTTTTTCCGGCGCTTTAAAAGCGCCGCCAATGGTCACTTTTAACCGGCGCTTTGTAATAAGCGTCGTTAATCTTTTACCGGCACGTACCTTTGCCGGCGCTTTACGGCGCTTCTCATAATGCCGTTAATGCTCTAAACCGGCACAATATAACCTTTACCGGCGCTTTGGAAAATGCCGCATAAAACAGATTTGTTGTAGTGTAAACAAAGCATCCTTTTCTCCCATGTCAAGAATCTCCAAGAGCAACTCCGAGAACTCCTTCACATACTCCCTTATGTGGCCTTCCTTATGTTGAAGGCGACGAAGCTTGGCCCTAGCTTCGTTTTCGGCATCCTCCGAGTAGAGTTGTCTCTTGAGTTCCTTCGTGAATTTTTCCCAAGTGTCGATGGTGCACAATCCTTTCTTGACATCATCGAACCTTCTGCGCCACCAAACTGTAGCAACATCATTTAAATATAAGGAGACACTACGTACCTTTGATGCTTCATCTATTATGCCAACCACATCAAAGTAGCGCTCCATGTTCCACAAGAAGTTGTCGATCTCCCTTACACTCATTGCCCCACCATAAACCTTAGGTTTGGGAGCTTCGACTTTGTGGGTGATTGTCCCTGGTGTAGTCCCACCATTGGCTACCGCAACCATACACACACTGATTTGAGTTTCAAGTTTCTCAACTCTTTCCCTGTAAGCATACATCTCCGCATCTTTGGCAACAATTTGGGCTTCAAGGGACTCGATCTTCTTGGACACCATGTACACTACTGCGTTCAAGGCTCCTAGCATGTCTTCTCGGAGCTCTTAGTCCTCCCCATTGGACGCTTGCCCCTCGATGCGTTGGTCCATGTCTTCAACTTTCTCCCTCAAGTCGGACATGGTAGCACACAACTTAGCCAACATTTCATCCATCGCAGCGATCATGTCCTTCGACTTGTCCTTGCAGACTTTCCCACCTTTGTCGTTGTTGCCAATTGCTGGGTTGTTGACCTCTGATGACATTCTCTTGTGTAGAATGATTTCACCAAACTTATCTCGATCTCGTCCCGATCTAGAGTGGATAGGATCGGAGTGGAGTTTCAATCCCACCCATCCCGTCCCATCCCGAACTTATTTATTTAATATTTATTATTATTATTTTTAATCAAACTACTCTTCTAAATGAAAATTTAGGATGTGTTTAAATTAAATCAAAACATCTATTATTAACTTGCTTGATTTGATACTCTTTATTTAAATAAAAACTTAAGTTTGGATATTTTAAGTCAAATAAAACCCATGAAAATTTATACTTATTCACATTTTAGATTAGTTATAGGACAATTATTTTTTAAGACATTAAAGCCAAATGATGATTTGTTTTAGTTTTGCACTATAAATTATATGTGCAACTATTGGTTAGTGTATCACACAAATGATGCTTAACATAAGAAAAAACTTGTAAGTTCATTGGACAATAAATTTTACATGACATTTAATATTGTTACAATAATAGTTATATGTATATAAATTTGACATTATTGGTGTGTGATGAATTTTTTTCGTATTTTTTCATTAGAATATTATTTAGTACCCGCTCATCCTGTCTCGTCTCGTTCCGAATCCGTTTGGAATGCGACGAGGTTGGAATGAGGTGTATCCCGTTCCTTCCCATGCCCACCCCTACTTAAGAAGAATAATAGCTAATTTAAAACATAGATATTTTAACAATTTTATCAAATTATCTAATTAATACGTTGGTCTATAAGCTAGAGAACAACAAACTAACAATTATTCCCACGAGTTCTTCAATTTCAAAACTCTCAATTATTTCTCGAACTTTAGTTCTCCAACTTTGATGCAGTGAGAAGCCTCTTATTCATAGAAGTAAAAACCCTATTCTAGTGCAAAAAGGAATGAGATAATTTCTGGAAAAATATATATATATAAAAGATTGTTAATATATTTATATCTTCCGTATATGCAACAAACCACTCATAAAGAACTTGTGACGTATGTGCAAACTAGTTGCAATGCCGGCTCATCTTGCTGTGAAAAGATCTTATTTTCAAAGTGCGCTTAGGCTTATCTCTTTAATATATATCTTTAGATCAAGTACATTAAGTGAATAAGTATATCGTGAACTCTATTTGTTAAATTTTATTTTTTAAAAAAGTAAATATATTTGACAATATAAAACACAAAAACACCTCCAAACGGGTAAAAACACCTCAAAAAACAGAACACAAAATAAATAAATAAAGTAAATATATTTGACAATATATAGCAGTGAAAAGTTAAACTGAAAACACTTTAATATGAATGGTTGGGATCTAGAGACAAATATACTATTAACCCACTTAGACTTAAACTTTATCACACCCACTTAGAATCTCATCATAAGTTCACCTTTTGTGGAAATGATCTCATAATTATATAGATTACCTCCAAGAAGAATTTCGAAACTATTAACTTCATCAAATGGGGCGTCCAAGTTAATGGTGTAATTGAAAGGATAACAATTCTGTAACTTGAGCAATGCATTTAACCACACTATAAATCTCCAACGGGTTGAGCTTTTCTTTAAGAGATCTACATGCTATGTAGATCATCTCCACAAAAGATAAACTTCTTTCCAAATTTCTAAATGGGTGAAATAAATTTTGGATCTAAAATTAGATCACAAATCTGTGTCCGCAAATCCCTACTCTAATATAAATAGTAATTTTTATTTAAAAAATTATGCAAAAGTAATAACCACTCATAAAAAACACAAGCGTATGCAAATACGTTATAACACAAAAATCTCCCATACAAATATTTGTAAATTAGCATCGTCCAATTTATCACACTGAAGAATCATTCTAGATATTCAATTTTAAAATGTAAGTAAAAAATATTAAATAAAATAGGCTAATAAAGAGAAATTGCAAGATTTTTACCAACATAAAGATTACATCGGCTTTTGGAACGAAAGATAATGCATAACCGGGTTGGTATTCGATCCTAGGATGGGTAAAGTGAGGTCCATTGATGACCCCCGCGTATGTCTACCACGGTGCACTAAATTGCCTCAACAATTGCTTTAGAAGCAGTGCCTTTTGTCACGGGCTTTCTTTTCACAAGTACTTTTCGTGCGGCACTAGCAAACTTTGCCCCAACTTATCAAAGAAAGCTAGTCAGCCTTGCCCACAAAACACTTACTTAGACTTTTGAAAACTAAGCAAGCTAAGAACACACAAGAGAGCTTAAGAAAACTAGAACTTGTATTGCTTGAATACTTTGAGGTGATTACAACAAATGAGGCCTTAGCATATTTATACAACTCCACCTCCTCAATGGACGGTGGTGATCAATTTGATCTAACGGTCTACAATGAGCTTCTACACACTTCCTTAGAAATATCTAAATACTAGAATTCTATGAAATTTTATGGGAGGTTCTAGAGAACTTTCTCTAGAACAATGTGGATTACTCTACATTATGTACAGTTGCCAACCTCACTTGGCTAGGCAAGAAGATAGTTGTGACATTCTCCCCCACCTAATCAGGCGACGTCTTCGTAGCCTTCAAATCCTCGTACGCTTTGATTTGCTCATTGAATTGCCACAAATGTTGGATTGGCTCCCAGCTAGCTTCACTTTCTGGCAATCTTTTCCACTTGACTAGTAGCTCATGTTTGGGAGGTTGGTTGGAATGACGCACCACACGATTTGACAAGATAATCTCTGGTTCCTTGTCATGTTGGAACCTCATGCTCATTGGTGCTCTTTGTGAAACTCCTCTGTTTGGATCATCCTGATCTTCCTTATACGGTTTCAGTAGGCTCACATGGAAGACTGGATGAAATTTGATCCTCAGCGGCAACTCGACTTTATAGGCTTGCTTTCCCACTTTCTTGACTATGGGGAAATGACCCTCATATCTCCTGATAAGGCCACAATGCAGTCCAGAAAGTCTGGCATGAGCGTGCATCTTGACAAGCACAAGGTCTCCAACCTGGAACACTCGAGGCCGTCTCTTCTTGTCGGCCCACTTCTTCATCCTCTTGGATGCCTTTTCCAGGTAAGCTTGAGCCTCATCAGCTTGATCATTCCATCCTTTGGCAAACTTACAGGCTGATGGACTCACTCCAATGTAGCCAGTGGTAATAGAACTCGGGGTGATAAGTTGTTGTCCCATGACAATCTCAAATGGGTTACGACCCGTCGCTTCACTCTTCTGCAAGTTGAAAGAGAATTGGGCAACATCTAGCAACTTAGCCCAATCTCGCTGGTTGGCACTCACATAGTGCCTAAGATATAACTCCAGCAAGGCATTCATCCTTTCGGTTTGAGGATGAAAGCTAGTAGAGAAATTAAGGTCGGTACCCAACAACTTGAACAACTCAGTCCAAAATTTCCCCTTGAACCGAGTATCCCGATCACTGATGATTGAGGAATAACTGTGCGGCTTGCTCGGTTGTGTACTCCTTGGGTGTGGGAATGAAAGTGGCATACTTCGAAAATATGTCCACGACCACAAGTATCCAATTGCAACCTTCCGATGCGGGCAACCCAACTATGAAATCTAAGGAAACACTCTCCCAAGGTCTCTCTGGGATGGGGAGGGGTTCAAGTAAGCCGACAGGTGACTGTTGCTCCACTTTGTCTTGTTGGCATACAAGACATGTCTTCACATATGCTTCGATATCATCCCTCATATGTGGTCAATAATAGGAATCTTTCACAAGAGCAAGAGTCTGATGTATACCTGGATGTCCCGCCCTCTTGCTATCATGGCATTCTTTCAAGACTTTCTTCCTTAGGTTGTCATGAGGTGGAACATAGATTCACCTTCCCTTAGAGTATATCAAGCCGTTCTTCATCCAAAACCGTCTTGTCTTCCCATCTTTGACAATAGCTATGATGGTTTGAGCTAGGGGTGGGCATCACATCCCGCAATCCTGTTCTCGTCCCCTCCCGTCCCAATTTTTCTGGGTCTTAATGGGATTGAATAATTTCATCCCGATCCTGTCCCGTCCCGATCTAGAATGGGATGGGATTGGATGAAGATTTTCAATCCCACCAATCCCGTTCCATCCTGAACTAATTTATTAATATTAATTAATATTTTTATTTAATTATTTATTTTTATTTAGAATCTCACTTACTATAATAAATTTATAATGTTATTAAAAAATTTACGATTCTTCTTGAACTATTATACTCAAAAGTTGAGTAGTTGGTGTTGAATTGATGATTGGTTGCAGGAATGGATGGACTTGGGGCGGGGCTCGTCTTGCACCAAAAAGCTCTAGGATGGTAAGTGAGAAGTTTCTAGTTCTTGTATCAACAATTGAAACATTGTTTCGTTGTCTGCATTGAATTCATGGTACCATGAGAATGATGTATATCAATAATTCAAATTGATGAATGGAAAGGCTTTACTGCATTATTTGTTAAATTGCATCTGTCCCTCTTCAATGTCATATACATGTTGATAGTTATCTGCAGGGTTTTTGAAGTTTGGTGCCTGCATATTCCTGTATATGATCGAACATCATTTGAAGGTCTTGATAGTTATCTAATGTTCATTCCTCACTTTCCTAGTTTGGCAGTATTTAAATATTTATTTATCTTATCCACTGTCTGATTCAATATAGATATTGAGACTTCAAAACGAATACAAATGCTGAAAATTTTGTACACATTTTGCCTGAAAGTTCATTGTTCATGGTTAAGATAATCCATTTACTTTGAGTTGAGGTAGTTACAAGAAGTAAAAGCTTCCTGTTATTCACAAATTAAGTCAACCTTTGAATTGAAATGGGGTATCTGCTGAACCCGTTTGGGATGGGACGAGGTCGGGATGGGGTTTTTCCCATCCCGATCCCGTATGAACGGGATGGGATAGGGATGGGTATATCTTGTCCCATCCCGTCCCGTGCCCACTCCTAGTTTGAGCCATGGAATCATGTGTCAATCCTTCCGTTATGAGTCCCTTGAAGTTGCTTTGGGGTTGACTTATGTCACCAAGTTCTCATTTTCTACTCAAAGCATCCGCAACAAAATTAGCTTTGCCAGGCTTGTACTCCAAAGTGTAATCGAACTCTGCCAAGAAATCTTGCCACCTAGCTTGTTTTGGTGTAAGCTTCTTCTGTGTCTGGAAGTCGCTAGTGGCAACATTGTCGGTCTTGACCACAAATTTGCTCCCAAACAAGTAATGTCGCCATGTTCGTAGGCAATGCACAATCGCAGACATTTCCTTCTCTTGTACTGTGTACCGCCTCTCAGTATCATTGAGCTTCCTACTTTCAAAGGCAATAGGATGCCCTTCTTGCATCAATACCCCACCAATAGCAAAGTCGGAAGCATCCGTATGTACCTCAAAAGACATATAATGGTTGGGAAGTGCCAACACCGGTTCTTCCACAATTGACTTTTTCAATCCTTCGAAAGCTTGTTGGCATTTTGAACTTCAATCCGAACTTCGCCCCTTCTTGAGCAAGTCTATCAATGGAGCGGCTATGGAAGAGTAGCCTTTGATGAACCTTCTATAATAGTTCACCAAGCCAAGGAAAGATCTTAACTTGGTGACTTTGGTCGGTGGTTCCCACTCTTGGATGGCTTGTACCTTGGACTTGTCCATAAGAAGCTTGCATTTGCCAATGATATGACCCAAGAATGTCACCTCCTCTTGGGCAAATGAACACTTCTCCTTTTTGACATAGAGCCCGTTCTCCTTCAAGGTTTGGAACACTTGCCTCAAGTGATCCACATGTTCCCCCAATGTCTTACTATAGATCACAATGTCATCAAGGTACACAACTACGAACCGATCAAGCTAAGGAGCTAGTACCTTATTCATTAGAGTGCAAAATGTGGCCGGCACATTAGTTAAACCAAATGGCATGACTAAGAACTCGTAAGAGCCGTACCTTGTAACACATGCCGTCTTTGGTTCATCTCCTTCGGCTATGCGCACGTGATAGTATCCTGAGCGCAAGTCAAGCTTGGTAAAGTACCTTGCACCACCAAGTTGATCAAAGAGATCCGCAATAAGTGGAATCGGGTACTTGTTCTTGATAGTAACCTTGTTGAGTGCCTGATAGTCAATACAAAGCCGTAGGGATCCATCAGGTTTCTTTTGAAATAAAATCGGCGCACCATATGGAGCTTTTGAGGGTCGGATATAACCAACATATAGTAAATCCTTCAATTGTCTTCTTTACTCCTCGAGCTAATGATGTGTCATACGATAAAGAGCAAATGCGGGTGGCTTTGCTCCAACTTCTAACTCAATAGCATGATCCACCTCTCTCCTTGGTGGAAGCTTCTTAGGCAACTCGGCAGGCATAACATCCTTGTACTCCTTGAGAACATCTTGAATGACCTTAGGTACGTTCACCTCTCCACCCATGGGACCTTCGTCTTCCTTGAGGGTAGCCAAGTAAGTGGGCTCATTCCTCTTTACTCCTTTAGAAAGTTGGAGAGCGGACATCATTCTCTCCTTACTTATCTCCCGTACCACGGGCACAACACAAGGTTGTCCATTCTCCATGATGCACATGGTGTTGGCATATGGGACTAGGAACGCTTTCACCATGTCCAAGAAGTCTAGACCCAAATAGAACTTGTTATCATCAATTGGAGCAATAGCTATGTCGACTTTACCTCGCCATTCCTTCAATTGGGAGACTTTTAGCATTGACTCCTTTGATATCCTTTCTCCTTTGTATATGATAGGCCAATTTCTTCAGCAAGGTCTTTGGCCATGTAGACTGTGTCAGCTCCGGTATCCACCATGGCTTTCAAAGTCTTGTCCCCGATCTCGGTCTCCACGTACATTCTTCCACGTGGTTGTTCTTCGACCTTAGCTTGAATGGCACTTAGGAGATTCATTGAAACGATCCTCCTTTCCTCCTTTGCTTCTTCCTCCATGACAAGCGCGACAAGTTTCCCCCGGTTGGGACACTCAAATGCCCGATGGGGTACACTACATTAGAACCAAGATATCTTTTTGGGTGATCTATCTCTTTTTTCTTTCCCTTGTCTTTGGAATACTTGTGTTCCTTGGAGGGCTTCTCTTTGTCTCCCCCACCTTTGCCATCATTACTCGGCATTTTCCCTTGCCCCCTTGGATGAGTCCTTTCTCTTGAACTCAATCAAGGATTCGACCGCAGCCATAGCCGTTGCAAGGTCTTGCACACCTCGCCTCTTCAATTCCAACTTGGCCCAACCCGTTAGGCCATCAAGGAAGCTAAACAAAGCATCCTTTTCTCCCATGTCAGGAATCTCCAAGAGCAACTCCGAGAACTCCTTCACATACTCCCTTATGTGGCCTTCCTTATGTTGAAGAAGATGAAGCTTGGCCCTAGCTTCGTTTTCGGCATCCTCCGAGTAGAGTTGTCTCTTGAGTTCCTTCGTGAATTTTTCCCAAGTGTTGATGGTGCATAATCCTTTCTTAACATCATCGGACTTTCTGCGCCACCAAACTGTAGCAACATCATTTAAATATAAGGAGACACTACGTACCTTTGATGTTTCATCTATTATACCAACCGCATCAAAGTAGCGCTCCATGTTCCACAAAAAGTTGTCGATCTCCCTTGCACTCCTTGCCCCATCATAGGCCTTAGGTTTGGAAACTTCGACTCTGTGGGTGATTGTCCCTGGTGTAGTCCCACCATTGGCAACTGCAACCATACACACACTGAGTTGAGTTTCTAGCTTCTCAACTCTTTCCCTGTAAGCATACATCTCTGCATCTTTGACAACAATTTGGGTCTCAAGGGACTCAATCTTCTTGGACACCATGTCTTCGACTTTCTCCCTCAAGTCGGACATGGTAGCACACAACTTAGCCAACCTTTCATCCATCGCAGCGATCATGTCCTTCGACTTGTCCTTGCGGACTTCCCCACCTTTGTCGGTGTTGCCAATTGTTGGGTTGTCGACCTCTGATGACATTCTCTTGTGTAGAATGATTTCACCAACCTTGTCAAACCTTGCTCTGATACCAACTGTTACGGGCTTTCTTTTCACAAGTACTTCCCGTGCTGCACTAGCAAACTTTGCCCCGAATTATCAAAGAAAGCTAGTCAGCCTTACCCACAAAAGACTTACTTAGACTTTTGAAAACTAAGCTAGCTAAGAACACACAAGAGAGCTTAAGAGAAGTAGAACTAAATTGCTTGAGTTCTCTGAGGTGATTACAACAAATGAGGCCTTAGCATATTTATACAACTCCACCTCCTCAATGGACGGTGGTGATCAATTTGATTTAACGGTCTACAATGAGCTTCTACACACTTCCTTAGAAATATCTAAGGACTAGAATCCTATGGAACTTTATGGGAGGTTCTAAAGAACTCTCTCTAGAACCATGTGGAATACTCAACATTATGTACACTTGCCAACCTCACTTAGCTATGCAAGAAGATAGTTGTGACACTTTGCCTCTGCCCAAATCCACAATGGAGTGCACCGAATCAAACACATTCTCACGAGCACAACCACTCATCAACGCATCCACCATCTGAATAGTATACGAAGTCAGGCCCTTATCACCCAATTCTAGCAAATTAGGGTACTTAGCATTCACCTTGTCCCATGTCAGTTTCTGACCATCCACCCAAGCTATTTTTGAACCATCTAAGCCTTCAGTCAAATGTTGCGAAAGACTCTATTGAAAATGGGTGCAGTGCATAGAGTCCACACATGAATTGCGTGAGATAGCAAGATAATCACAACCAAAACAGTAATGCGATTCACTATTTCGGATAATTTCATCAAACAGATTGCCCACATGAATTATGTGGGATAGCATGCGGTCTGGATCAAGTACGTGCGCGGGATAGGGATGGCAACGGGGCGGATTGGGGCAGATTTGGACAAATCCATCCCCACCCCATTGGAGATCATGGATATCCAAATCCGCCCCGAATATCCGTTTACCATATTTTGTAAAAACCATCCTCGAATCGAACGGATTGGTGGATATCCGCCCCGCCAAAAATATCTGGAAAAAAAAATCTCAAATATCAAAACAAAAACCAACAAATTCTCAAATATCAAAAATAGATTCTCATATTTAAAAAAAAAAAAAAAAAGATTCTACAAGTCACACCACTAGATCTCAGCCAAAAAAATAGATAAGCCACCAACAACAAATTTCATTCTCAAAAACAGATCTCAGACTACCAAATCGATTGATCGAACAACCAAAATTAGATCGAGCCACCGCAGATCGACTCCCTTCCTTCGACGAAATCTCAAATCAAGCAACCGCACATCGACTCCCTTCCTTCGACTAAGTCTCAGATCAAGCCACCACACATCGACTCCCTTCCTTCGACCAAATCGCAGATCTCAAACAGCCAAATCGATTGATCGAACAACCAAAACTAGATCAAGCCATCGCAGATCGAGCCACCGCAGATCTGACTCCCTTCCTTCGACCAAACACTCTTTCGAGTCTCGACCATGGCCATCCCCCTTCTATCTTTTGGAAGCTGAAGAGATGAGGTAGAAACGAGCGATTGAGGAGCAAGAGAGGCTCTGAGAGAGGAAGAACATGGCGTGATGGCGAGCCGCGAGGTGGAGAACAAGGGTCGTGTTCTCGTTGTGTTCTTTGTTTTGTGGTGGTGTTCTCTGTTTTTTTGTGTGAAAATGAGGGAGAGGGAGGTGTTTTCTGATTTTTTGTGTGAGGGAAGGGTTCTTATTCGAAATAGAGGAAAACACGATGGGGAGAGTAAGTAGATGCAGATGCAGAGAATGAATGAGTAGGGATAGGGTTTTTTTCCCCTTTTAAATGGTTGAGGGTATTTCTGTATTTTACATCCTTAAACAGATTTACGGATATCCGTGAGGCAGATTTACAGATATCTTTCAATTGTTTCAAATTTCTGTTGTGTTGTACAGAGCTACATGCAGGCTACTATAGCTAAAATCAATGCTGGAGTCGATGTGTGTGTGAACTACAAAAGAGCGTTCTATTGCAACATTCCTGAAGTTCAAAAGGCACTTCATGCAAATCATTCTTATCTACATTATCCATGGCAAATGTGCAGAAGGTAAGTAATCTACCGCTAGCTTTATTTGTTGCTTGCAAAACCATGATTCGAAGGCAATTTTGGTCATCCTTTATATTTGTTCAATGGACAACATACCGAATTATCACGATTTTGATGAGGGCATCAATATCCTTCCCTTGCTTAAAGTATACTTCTTTTACCTAATGACGAGTTATTTCTATTGGACCCGTCTCAACTTGCACTTAACTGTCTTTAGTGGGATTGAAAACAAATATGACGAAGAGTGACGAAGGCATGACTTAGTGTTTAAATCATCTAGTCAGTTTACTCTGAATTATGAGGGATTCAAATTACTCTGATTATTTTTGCGAATGGTTGCAGCTATGAAATAATCAAGATGACTAATATACCGTTATCAACTTATTATTAATTGCTAGAGAGAAAAAATCCAACCCTTTTATTTAGTTTGAATTAGCAGGCCTATGCTCCTAGGCATGCTAATTCATTAGAGATGATTTCAATCAAGAACAACTATATATATGTTCAAGGACGAGCCTCAATGATAGATTCTAAAGCATCAATGTTGATAAACTTGCGATGATTGAACCCGGCTTTGTCGAGCATATCTTCCCAATTTTTACGGCTCCTTTCTTTCCCACCTATAAGCATCATAATCGTGTCCATGTATAGTTTTGACTGTAAATTCTTGGACGATCCGTTTTCTTCAATGACGATCTCAACCAATACAAGTTTTCCTGTTTTCGGTGGTATTGCTTCTTTGCAGTTCTTCAGAACTTCAATGCATTTGTCATCAGGAAAATCATGTAAAAATGACTGCAACAATATGAAATAAAAAAAAATTGTAAAATTTTGAGTTAATACGCTAAATCTAAACGGTAGCGTATTATGACAAGAATCTATAGTGTCGACTGTTGAATATTAAAACATAGATATTTCAACAATTTTATATAATTGTCCGATTAATACATTAGTTATAAAAATTCTTATCAGAACTAAAAACAAACACCCTTCAAGTGAACTCTATTTTTTAAATTTTGTTTAAAAAAAAATAATTATATTTGATGATACAAAAAACAAAAACACCCTTGCAGGAAATATGAAATAAAATAGTCTAAAGAGAAAATGCAAGATTACCTTGCCGAAGATTACATCGGCTTTTGGAACGAAAGAAAATGCATCACCGGCTTGGTATTCGATCCTAGGATGGGTAAAGTGAGGTCCGTTGATGACTTCTAGTACGTCTACGACAGTACACTTGATCTCGGGAAATGCATCAACGATCGCTTTAGCAGCAATGCCTAAGCCTCCGCCCAAATCCACAATGGAGTGTACCGAATCGAACACATTCTCACGAGCACAACCACTCACCAACGCATCCACCATCTGAATAGTATAAGAAGTCATGCCCTCATCGCCGAATTCTAACATATGGGGGTGCTTAGCCACTATTTCATCCAATGTCACTTCCTGACCATGCAGCCAAATTCTTACAGAACCATCTAAGCTTTCAATCAAATGTTGCGAAGACTCTATTGCGAATGGTTGCAGTGCAAGGAGTGCAAACTTTGCCAAACTCTTCTCATCCTCTATCACCAACAATTCGGATAGTGGTGTCAACCCGTATTTCAACTCACCCGATCCATCATCTTTGGTGCATGAAAATACGTTGTTGTGGACTAGTAGACGCATGAGTCGATACATGCGTTCTGGATCCAGTATGCGCGACGGAATACCATTAATGATCTCAGTCAGGCTCATTGGTTGCCCATGTTTCTTGATGAGATCCGGAAGCCCGAGTTGAAGAGCACATTTGAGGGTGATGGAGTTGGTGAAGCCATAGATGAGATTGAAAACTTGAAACTTTGGTTCCATTTCCATCCCTTCCTTACAAGTAAGTAAAAATTAACTCTACGATGTTATGCTTCATTGTGTTTCTCAATCAAGTCATTTTATAAGGTTTATGAGATTCAAAGCTCCTGTTTTTCTGGATATTTTATATCATTTTTTCCATGTTACAATGGAAATTTAATCAACCAATCATCACACTTTGTGCATTAGTATAAATAATTAAAAAATGATTCCACTCGTTCATAAATCTATCAAAACAGCTTGCCCACCCCTAATATGAGCACAAATTAAAAAAAAAATGACTCACTCCATAAAAACACGAGGTGCCAACTAAGGTGATCTTATCATCCTTGAAAAATACGTACTACATCCAAATAATCCATATGGTAGTGTACCTCCTCCCATGCATGCTTGCAATCTTGACAAGAAAATAAATTACTTGCATCTGAAATTCTTTGAAATTAATAGTCAAATTATGTTACAAACAAAACTTTAGGGTTTAGTACAAGATTATCTCTCTAGAGTATATATATATATACAATAGTGTATCAGTCGTGTCGTTGGCACGGGTGCTGTGTTATTGCCAAAGGCATAACACCGTGATCTTTGGGTCGTGCCCCATCATATTTGTTGTCAATCTCACCAAAGACAGTTAAATGCAAAAACTTCAAATACAAATATTGCTATAAGGAGTCAATTGTAACTGTGCCCAATATTCGTTATGAAAGAGCGTTATTCTTTTTTTTTCATACCATGTATAATGAATTGATTTTCATCGTGTTGATGCTCGAAAAGACAAAAAAAATTATTATTGTGAATGAGGGTCTTAATCGATTTGAAATGCCTAGTCTCAATAATTTAAGTTGGACAATGTATTTCATTCAAGATTTAAGTCACAACTTAATACACTTAAAAATGATTTAATTATCATTTATCCATGAACATGGAACATAATCAAAGATAGATGTGAAATATTAGAATTTTGAACTGGGGTAATCACGGATTATCACAACCAAAGGCAGTGATTAATAATTCTCCATGGAAAAATTCTAAATGTCGAGGGAAAGGGCGAGGAAACGAGCGAGGGAAATGACGTGGCGAGGTAAAAGCCATTTATTTTCCTCGAGATGTGTGCGTTAACTTTTCTCACGCGCATCTTGAGAGAAATGAACGGCGTTCACCTCGCCACATCATTTCCCTCGCGCGTTTCCTCGCCCTTTCCCTCGACATTTAGAATCTCTCTTCTCCATGTGATTCACTATTTCGGATAATTTCATCAAACAGATTGCCCACAATAATTTCATCAAACGGATTGCCCACATGAATCATGTGGGATAGCATGGGGTGATCACGGATTATCACAACCAAAGGCAGTGATTAATAATTCTCCACGTGATTCACGAATAATATCATCAAACAGATTACCCACATGAATTATGTGGGATGGCATGCGGTGATCACGGATAATCAATAATTAATAATTCTCTTCCGCGTGATGGCATTGGATGATCTCGAAACCAGTTCACTGTTCACTCTCACAAACACTCTCTCTCTCTCGGCAGCAACCACTCGAACATTTGACCAAACACTTTGCAAAGCAAGTCAAGAAAGGGACCTGATCAGTACTCGCTGCTTACAGGTTCTTTGGTGGAGATGACAAGGTTGAAGGATGAAGCGCTTAAGATTGTTTTGGATCCACACGACTGTGATATCGTGCCCAAAGCTTTGCTTTTCTATCACCGCCACTTCTCTTTTCTTCTTCTCCTTCTCTTCTCCTTGATTTTTTTTTCCTGCCCTTACATCGACTTCTTTAGGGAGTCGTTGATGATGGAGGTGGTCAGGCGGACCTGGTTGATCTCTGTGTACCAGATTCTTGATGATCTGGAACTCATCCTCATGAGGCCTGGTGACTTCCCTTCCCATCCGAGGAAAGGGTATGGGTCGATGTGGTGGGTTATCCACCGTAAACCCAAAATTCATTGTTAAATGTTAAAGCTCAAATCATTCTCATTCTCATTGCATTCAGTAACCAAACATAATAATATTTTTCTTTTCATTTTTATTCCATTAAGTAACCAAACATGACCCAAATTTATTTCCATTGACATTTATTCATTCTTTCGAATACTAACTAATAGGAAATACTACAGCATTTGTTAAGGAATGCCTTGAAAAGTATAATAGGTAATAGGCTATGTTAGAAGGGATAATTTGACAGCTATGGACACTAATTAGTTCTTTTGATGATTGATGCATCTGGAATTTGCCTGTGAATGTAAATGAGCTAACTAACATGGACTATGCTCTTGATTTTTATTAAGATCACCAAAACCAGAACAACAAATACTAGGGTGAAGATGCAAACAAAATTTGGCAACATTGGAAGCAAAGATGGAGGATGCCATAATTGTATCTAAAGTTTGGTATTTTTTGTTAAGGTGTCGCGTAACTGTCGACACCATTTGCTTCAATATACATAGCAATGATATTGTTTCCAACTTAAACACCGTCATATCGGGTTTTTGTCCGGACTTGTATCATGATATCACATTGGCAAGAATTTAGAGTCTAATCTGGATCATTCATTTGGCGAACCGCGCACTTGCGATGCTCTATGTGGCTCGCTACCCTGCGTCTATCCCCTGAACAATGTGTCGATTGCACTTCTACCTCATCAAGTTTTCGTCGAATTGTCAGCTCTGATACCACTTGTTGAGATATCACGCTCGTGCACTTGCGTTCACCTCTTAATCTACTATACATAGCAACAATATTATCTCCAACTTAAACACCACCTATCAGACCTTCCATCTAGGCCTAGGTGGTATGGGGTTTTCTCAAAAAACCTCGTTGCTATTAAGGAGTGAATCTCATCCTTATAAACCTCAGTGACGGCTCATATGAGACTATTCAAACCAACTTCATCCCAATATTTTCTTCAAATAAATCAAAGTGCTAAAGAGCAAAGCTATTTTAGTTGACCTCACAAATGTCTATAATCAAAATACTAAGTGTTTCATTTAAACATTCAATGTGCATCTACGATGACTCAAGCATGGCGCGAAAGAATACAAATAAGTTTAACGAAGAGCCTCATGGATTTCAAAGGACAAGATGTAATTAGACCTAAAAAATAAAGAAATGTTCATCTCAAGTATTTTTAAGCATAATTTTGAACGAGAAGATAGTTATTAAAGGTGGCAAAAATCATAGTTTTGGCCTTTGGGCATTTATCAGATATTTCGTCGAATATCAAGGTATACAGTGAGCCAAAATAATGAAAACAACCCCATAATCCGAAATATGTTAAATCATACGTCCATATAAGAATGCGCTACTTGCATTCACCATAAACCCATTAGAAACACGCACCCACAGAATACCTTGGAAGATTTAGTTGCTGCCCATCAACCCATTAGAAACATGCACCCACAGAATACCTCGGAGTGCAACACAAATTGGTTTCCAATTCTTCGAAGGGTTATCGATTTTTAAGACAAAAATGGTATTCTAATTTTAGCATTTGCTTTGGATAAATCAAAGTCATAGGAAACATTTTTAGTTGGCCACAAATGCAGACAACCCTAATGCTAATTTTTATTTGAAACATTCAATGAGCATATATATCTACAATGACTCTACAAAAGTTCATGGATAAAGCCTCAATGATAAATTCCATGGCATCAATGTTGATAAACCTGCTATGAATGAATCCAACTTTATCGAACTTATCTTTCCAATTCTTTCGGCTTTTCTCTTTACCTCCTAAGAGCATCATATCCAGGTCCATACATAGTTTTTACGACAAGTTCTTGGACAATCCTTCTTCCATGGCAATCTTAACCAATACAACTTTTCCCGTTTTAGGTATTGCTTCTTTTGCATTTCTTCAGAACTTTAATGCATTCTTCCTCAGGATAATTACATAAAAATGACTGCAACATTTCAAAACGAAAAAAAAAAAATCTGTCAAAAATCTTTACTATTACATATGACAACAAAAATCATGTACAACCTCCAAATCTGCGATACAAAAGTTTTTGTACACACATAGAATGTTATCACATTGAAGAATCAATCTAGGTAGCTATTTAAATCTGAAGAAAAAGCAAAATAATTATGATTAATATTAGTAAATGAGTACAGGTTCATGATTACCTTCATAAAGATCACGTCCGCTTTTGGAACAAAAGAAAATGGATCCCCGGCCTGGTATTCAATCCTAGGATGGGCAAAGCGTGGTGCATTGATAACCACCGGTAGATCTACCACCGTACACAGTTACACAACCACTCACACAGGCCTCCACAACCACTCACACAGGCCTCCACAACCTGACTAGAATATGAAGTCATGGCCTTAATGCCCAAATCTTGCAACTCAGGGTACTTGACAACTATTTATTGGAATGCTACTGAAATTAGAAAACACCAAAAGTTTCTGAAATCTTTGAAGCTAAAACAAGAATTCTGTGTGACTGATGCATTTTCAGGTGAGATATGGTTACTTTCTGGCTCATTTTGAATCAAAATTTTTTGTTCACTAGCACTTAAGGTCTCAGTGTTTCGAGTATCTTCATCTCAGAGACGACTCTGCACACTGTAACAAAGGTCGAAATAAATACCACTAGCTAGGCTATTGATCGCGATATGTGTTTTGCATTTTACAAATGAAACGACTATATAGAAGATTGTGGTGTTACACATTTCAGTACAACATTAAAGCCTGAGACTATGCTGGTCCTCTAGCCCATCAGCAAAATTCATTCTTATCATGCCCAGGATGAGCCACACGGTATCATCAGACCACATTTGCATGGCCATGTCACTCTTGACCATAGTATGGGTTAATTCCCTGGTATAAATACATCATCATCTTCATCAACAACATTGCGATCAAAACTAATTTTCTATATGCCACCGTGCTTACACTTTTGAATCAACCTGTTTAAATAAACATGTTGACTGTTGAGCAAAATGACTTGAAATCTGCGAAGCTATGATCCAATCTGTTTACAGTAATTAATTCAGTTTCGGGGCTGATAGACTGGTTGGCTCAAATTGCCACTCCGTTAGAGCTCGAGGAGTCGATCTGCAAAAGATATGGGCTTGGAAAAGTTTGAACTTCGATTCTCGACATGTCAAATTCAATAAAGGCCTCCACTGGAGTATAGCAGCATCTGGGGGTGGCATATGAGGCCCAAAATTTGGATGCTTCTCATCGACATTTTATCTGTGAAATGAATATATATATTATTCATCAATCCTTCATAAATTTCCCAAAATCACTAGATTAAAATCTGATGATTTGGAAGATGGATCATTAAGATTCTTAAAATATCAAACAAAATTTAGTCTTTCTCGTATTCAAAATGTACAACTTATAAGTATAAATAGTGAATATAATTAATCAAAACGTTATTTATAAAACAATGTTGCCTTGAAATATAAACTCGATGCAAGACTAATAAGATCTAAAGTGCATAAGAATGATGTAAAGCATAATTTACCACTAAAAGAAACTCATAATATTGGCTTCATGATTTAATCTGGAGTAAGTCTTGGCGTTAGGTTTGGATTTTTTTTTCAATTAAAAGACACAAACACTCTTAAAACTATTAATTGATCTTTGATTTTACATGTAATTGTAAAGAACATGAGAGAGCAAAATTAAAAATTATAATTGAAAACGTGTACACTCTTTTTACTATTTATTTGGAGAAGAGGAGGTGTACTAGTAGAGATTTGGCTATAATCACAGGGATCCTACCAAGGTGACAAGTTCCATTCAGTGACAGAAAGGTGTACAATTATGGTTGATTGCAACCATATAGAGTTAACATGATTCAAGACTTTATAGCTTATACTACAAGACACCCAATAAATTATCTCTGAAACTAAAAACTATGAAGCGACAACCTCTACTCGAAAAGAAACAAATTTTGTGTTCTTAAGCACACTTAAATGGGTATGCTCGAGTATGCAAAATGGTACTCACAATTGTTCAATTTTTTGTATAAGTGTGTAGAATTTCCAAATTTTGTAATTCTCTTGAGTTTCTGTATGTAAATCGCGGGCCACCACTTGATTTTATAATTGTTAAAAAAATTATGATTATGTATGATTGGACATTCACTTGCAGACTCCCACTCGATTGTGTTTAAGAAGAAATTGCCAAAAAACAAATGGAAACATAAAAATAAATCAATCTATAAGTTTTGAATGTCTTTTAAAATAATGGTTTTATGAAATTTTTAACAAATAAATAACAAATTTTCACAAACTCTACTTTAAAATCAAACAAAAATGGACACATTGTCACGCCCCGATTTTCAAGGAAACGAAAATTCTTTATTCGCGTAGGATTAGGATTATTCGCTTTCCCAAAACTCGATACGTGAATATTTGACAACAGAAATATTAAATAAAATTAATATAGACAAAAATTCTAATTGGATAACTCTTTGAAGATGACTACTCCATAAAAATAAACCGCCAAAGATGCCGCCCCAAAACTCTATAACCTGATAAAGGCCAAATAGCTACGTTCCGATAAGAATGTACCCAATAAGCAAAATCTCACTTGGGTCAGCGAGGTAGTTGGTATGAGTAATCTTCATCCTTATAAAATAAAATAATTTACATGTTTTACATGAAAATTTCATAAGCAAGAAGATAATACTAAAAGTCTTGGAGTTCCTCAATGAGACAAACATTGCATACTAATAAGTTTTTTTTAATTTAAATAAAATTTTATTACTAGAAAAAAAAATTACATCAGTCGGAGGTACATGACGACTTTACCCGATAAAAAGAACCAGAGGACATACATCATAGTAAACCCAAAATAAAAACACCTAGATCAATCTGTACTTGTTGTTACTTTTCTTCGTTCTAGATGATCTTCGAGGATATACCTTGATGTCTTTGAAGTTCGTCGCATCAAATCGTTTCGATATTCGAAGTTGGTCTGTCTTTAAACCTGACACTAATCTTGACCTAATGGTGTATTCATCCAAATCTTCTTCTTCTGAACTGATTGTATCCGAAATGTCGGTATCGATCTCCATTTCGGTTTCGCTGTTAGCGTTACGAACCAAATAGTTAATAAGTTTTTTATCCGGTACTTCAAGTACTACTGCGTCCACTAAAGTTTCGTCATCTTGTACAATACCCACATCTGCTGAAACCCCTACCTTCCCGGTCATGCACCTTGTCACCACTATGAACGAGAGTTTGAGTACCAACGTGAGCTCCACTGCCAGTGCCATAGCTAAACCCACTGTCAACGTGATCATCGTCAGCTACTGCGTCTTCCTTTGTTGGCCCGGAGTTGCTGCCTGGAATCATTGCATTTACCTGTAGAGAAACATTTTCACTGCTCTTCGTTTTCTCTGGGCTAGAGATCCCGACGTCCTCGACTACAGCCTTGATCAAAACCCTCTGCGCCCTCCCTGGTTCCAATTAGTTAACATACTCGTGCGCTCACGGCGGTCTTGAGCTGCTACCTGAACGAGACAAACATTGCATACTAATAAGTTTATCATGCTTAAAATATACATTTATTTTACCAACACTTACAAAGTGAATGTTGAATATGGTAAGTCCGGCCTGCAAAAATTGTTAGTAGACTTACCATCCTGCATGAAATGGTTAGAAACAAACGGATAAATTTTATGAGTTATTAATTCTCATAAATGCAATTTATTTTCAAACAACGATACAAATCGTAGTCATAATAGAGTATTATTAAAATATTAACAAAACGCATTTTCAACATTTAGGAAGACATATAGTTCTCATTCAATGGTCGAATGAGCATTTAGTTTCTTCCCTTAAGGCAATCATGCACATACACAAAAATTTTGCTTCTTTTTCCACAATCGCGCAATCCTCATTGCGTCGAACACACCTCACCCAAGTGTGCATCCCTTGTCTTCGAAACTACTCGGAGCGTACATGTTTCAAATAGGGTGCCACATCGAGGAACATGTCATATCACCCAAAGTTTGATCCATGGCAAGCATTTCTTAAATACTACACGTACTACTGAATTCACATGAAACGACGTACCTGATTTGCAAGCAAATCTGCATACCAAAATTATATCCACGTATACAAACAATATAGTGAAATAATGTTTACTTTTTTCACATTTTTTCGGAGTTGTGAAAAAAAAAACTGAAACTCAAAACTCTTTTATTACACTTTGTCAACCATAAATAAATCAACCACGGTATTAACCCATTCTTTTGGGAAAACTAGCATTTTTTATCAATAAATTTTTCATAACACAATAGGGATCAAACCCAATCAATACGAAGATACTTCTTAGCAAGTCAATTTGCATAACAATCCAAACTACACAATTAGTACTAGTGTAATAATCTTTAGTAGTCATTGCCTTTATTCGTGGATATATAGAGAAAAATGATTCAGACAATATACAAAGAGTGTTGACAATCTGGACATGAGTAATAACACGTTCAACCCAAGCTGCACAATTCATTCTACATGATGCGTGCCACATGCTAACAAGACAACAATACCAATCCTGAACCAACACACAATCATTATATATTTCTTATACCAAAAGTATTTATCCCCACATATTTATAAATGTACTTGAAGAAAGCAAACAACAAGTCTTCGACATTATTTTACACACATCACCACTCCATGAAAATAAATCAAACAAAACAATTCATTCATAGAACAATCGAGGTCATTAACTCCACTACCCATTCCACGTCCAAGGCAACGTTGAGGAAGATGATCGCTGCAACAATTCAAATCACACACTCCGAAGCATTCAACTACAGTTTCACTACCCAACCAGAACCTGGTCAAACTCTTTCCAAGCCTTTCGACTTTCTAATCAATTTAAACAGCCCCCAACTCAGTTGTAACTAGCCTAGTTTTAGTCGCCAAACAGTCGGGTAAATAACTATCCAAACAATACCGAAATGAACAAGTTGTCCTAATTAGACAGCTTGACAAGTCATCACTCCGACATATAAAGGCTATAGAACTCCAAATTAGAACTCCAAATTGACTACCGTTAAAGGCTATAGAAAGTAGACACAAAGAGGTTTCCGACCATATAAAGTGTAACCCCTGATTATGTCTGTAACATTACAGATTTTACAAACAAAACAGGTCATCTGTCAGCATTCATTCAGATTTACCTCTTGTCACTAAAACAAGTATATCTTTCCGCACAAAATTCAGATTCTAATACCGTAAAATCCAATAAAAACTAAACTCCGACATAAAAATTTTGATATATAGAATGATACAATACACTCTAAAGAACCCAATCAAAACCAGCATAGAAAAACTGCACAGAATCAAGACTGCACAAATGAGTTTAAGCTCATAATTGAAAAATGTTTCCAACCTTGTTTATATTTTTTTTTTATCAAAAAGAAGACATTTTATTGTCATTGACAAGAAAATAAAACTATCAAGATTTCTACAAAAACAAAGTTATTCCCCCCCAAACATATAGTTGTAAATTGACTCCAGCACATCATCAACAAACCAAAATTTTATAAACATAAGGGTTTAGAGAGAGAATACTCACTTGTGAAGGGATTCAGCTGCAAAGATTGGCAAGATGCAGACCAAGAGAAGAACGACCAGACTTTGCTGTAAATCTTTATCTTTTGATTTGTTTGATGAAAGTCTCCCCATCTTTCTCATGGTTTCTCTCTTCTCTTCTTGTTTTTTTTTTTTTTTTCCAATGATTAGAGAAGATCAGAAAAAAGGAATCTCTTATCTCCCATTTTGCTTTCTCCTTTTTTTTTTTTCTAGCCGCCACACACAAAATGAATAAACCCACTAACAAGTTAGGGTTTTTAAGAAAAAGGGTAAAAATACAATAAGCTATTGGCTGCAAATTGTCATACCTTATTTATGTATTATTGTTATTTTATTTCTCTCTCCTACTTTAGCAAGAAAAATAACATTAGTTTATAAACGAACCCCCATTTTATTAAAACTTTAATGCATGAAAAATAATACATTAATCAAAGTAATAGGGAAATAAAATAATTTATCTATAAAATAAATTTATATAGTTAGAAAAATGTGGGTGTTGCACACTTACTAATGGGTATCACTTACATTGTTCACATGATATTAACATGCTATCAAACAACACTTAAAATACTTCGTTATCAACCAACATTAAGCCATATAAACAAAAACCTAAATAAATCGTAAAAGTTGCAAAAAAAATACAAGAATCATACTTCAAACGGGTTTGTTCCACAGTCATAAGAGGATTGAGTAGGAGTTGAGCAACCAACATGCCCCTCAAATTTCTTTGAACCACAAACTCTCCAAACCTCATTCCTATATTTTTCAGTCGCTCTCCTTCTAATTCGTACAAAAAAACGAACTCAAAATCGAGCAATGCAGATCAAAAGCAGTCAAATGGCAAAACTTGGAGTCAATTAGAACCAAAAAAATGGATGGAGATGCGTCGAAAAGATGACTTGCAGAGTCTTGTGACTTTCTGGCAAAAATGTTCGGAGATAGGTTTTGATCACGTGGTGGCACGAAGTAAATATTTCGCCCCTATTTTGGAAGGAAAACATAGTGAGACGCAAAGGAAGACGTGGGTGTACATAGCATTTCCCTAATCAAAGAACCCCTAATTCATTTTGGCGAATAAAATATTGGTTGTTGGACCTTTGAATGAGAGGGATTGAAAAAAATGAGAAATGAAAGGAAACATATGGGTAGTTGGAGACAGTTTAAAGTATGAAGAGGAAGAGGAAGGCATTTAAGATGGTTGGGTAGACTGAAAATGAAAGCACCTAACTAGCTGACATATAATTACACCTTCCTCTCAATACATGTCCACAAGACCCACCACCATAACATCAACTTTTCTTCACAAAACTCTGTAAATAAAACCACATGCATCTCTTCCACCTCCACACACTCCACACACACAATCTTTTGATGTCTGCCAATCTGAGAAGGAGAGAGAGTTGAGAGGTCTTCCACCAAATGGAGAGTGATAAACAACACTGTCAAGATGAAAGGAAAACCAATGAGATTGAGCAATACAAATTGGGATTGATGAAAGTGTTTGTGGAAAAAGAGGATCCCACTTCAAAGGTCAATTAGATCACTTACTATTCAAATTTCATGATTGTTCATTAGTGGGGTTTTTTTTTTTTTTTTTGTTCTTTCTTTTCATAATAGGTGACTCGAGGGCATTTATCTTAGAGCACTTCAGAAATATGTTCATAGCTTTCTCATTAATGTAGATCATAAGATTCTCATTTAAGCTCTTCAAATCGCCTTTTTTTAGATGTTGTTAATACAGTAATAGGTACTTATACAAAATGCTTGACACAAATAATTGTACTTTGGTAATCAAAATTATGAATGAATTACATTTGACTTGAGTATCATGCATGAATTGCGCGCAGGAAGTTGATGATCTTATGCTGAGAAGGTTCTTACGTGCTCGTGATTTAGATGTAGAGAAGGCTTCTGCCCAATTCCTCAAGTACTTAAAATGGAAACGATCATTTGTACCTAATGGTTTCATTTCTGAATCAGAGATCACAAATGAACTAGCCCAGAAAAAATTCTTTATGCAAGGATATGACAAGCAAGGGCGCCCTTTAGGACTTGTTTTTGGTGGTAAACATTACGCGAATAAAGGGAAATGTGGTCTAGATGAATTCAAGCGTGCGCTCTTAATCCTAAAGCTGATTAGTACATGTTCAAGGATCTATGTAGTTCCTTTCCAACTTCTTTACTGGGTTTCATGTTGTTCACTCAATTTTTAGTTTAGAATAATAGGATTCAAAAAATAACCCCCAACATATAGTGTGTACAATTCATGGTAAACTTAATATAACCTTTGGTACCAACTCACTCCTTTTGCAGGATTCGTGGTGTACATTCTGGAAAAAATGTGTTCAAGGTAACTAAATCTATATTGTTACTTCAATCTTATAAATGTTCCATTTGTTTTCTTCTTATTGTAGGCGATAATCAGTAAGGGACTAGATGTTATACGAACCCAAAACAAAATAGTGCAACCGTATTTAATAATGTTTTGATTGTGCAGGATGCCACAAGGAGAGGAAAAGTTTGCCTGTATTGCAGATCTTAAAGGGTGGGGATACTCAAACTGCGACATCCGTGGATACTTAGCAGCACTAAGTATTTTACAGGTTTAATTATTCTCCGAAGCATTTCATCTAAATTTTAGACACAAGGTCAAAAAAAAAAAAAAAAAAAAACCAATTATGAGAATGATCTATAATAGAAAAAAGAATGGTCTATAACAGTACTAACACGAAGAGTGATGGCAGGACTGCTATCCAGAGAGACTGGGAAAATTGCTTCTAGTTCATGTTCCTTATGTCTTTATGACCGCATGGAAGATCGTTTATCCATTTATTGACAGCAACACCAGGAAGAAGGTAGATCTCTCTGGTTCTCCTCAACTTATGATCAAGAAGAAGCCATCCTATTAAAGGGTTTTATGTGCATTTATTTTTTAGAAAACCTATTTAGATATAAAGAAATTGCCATCTTCAACTTTTTTTTTTTACATGTTGTGATGCAGATTGTGTTTGTAGAGAACAAAAAATTGAAATCAACGCTGCTAGAAGACATCGATGAAGATCAACTCCCGGAAATATATGGAGGCAAATTGCCACTAGTATCTATTGAGGACAGTTAGCTGACTTCTCTAATCAATTTTTTTCGATATGTTCTACTTTTGTACTACGTGTTATTCACACAAGTAGGAATAAAAGGGTTCTGAATTTAACTTTGGTTCTTATTCAAAATGACAGTAAATTGCAGCAATTCTATTGATTACGGTTAACTCAAATATGATCACAATGTGTTCAGCAAGAACGGAGTGTTCACTAATATTCTAATTTAAGTTCTTTTTTTTTCCTTTCAAAAATGAGTTTTTTTAGGTATGAACAAAGGAATCAACCCTTTTTGCAACTGACAAGGGGATGTAATTCAGATGGTAGAGCGGTCGCTTAGCATGTAACAAGTACAGGGATCAATACTTTTTTTTGTTTATCTTAATTATCTAAAGAATTTACGAATATTACAATTACTAAGTGAAGAATGCTGGTGATTCGAAGTGTTTAGATCGTGTGATAGAATCATTGATAATTCAATCCAAAACCATCCATTGACATTAGGAAGCTTAAGCTTCCATTGACACTCTGGAAGGTCTTGGTCCAACCTTGAAATCATGGGGAATATTCAATCAATAACAATCTGATTTTTATTCTATTTTCATCTACAAGAAAAGTAAACAATTTGTAAAATAGTCAAGGATGGCGTTCTGTCCTTGAGTAGGATAAAGTTTTTAAAGAAAGAACTCTGTTTTCCAATAATTCTCGCAAGCATTCAAATCCCAGAAGTTTCTGGCATTGATCAGATCTATAATTCAACCATACTGGTTGACATATCTTAAAACTAATATTCTGCATGTATTAATTTATGCATCACATGGTAAGCAATGTTGAATGTGCTTCGTTAGTTATGGCACAACGTGTGGGAGTCAAAAATAATTCTTAGCTACAATAAGGTAAAAAAATCTGAAGATCTGAATCGTTCTCAAAAAGTCCGAAAACTATATATCCACGAAAGAGGATGCAAGTACAGAAAGTCCAAGTCTATGCCCTATACAATTAGGCAAAACACTCTTTTCCCTGCAGAAAAATAGTGTTCGGCGCCAACCACCATTTTCAACTAAGCACACAAACCTACGGAAGACACATCTCCATTGGAAGTTAATTGACCACATCTACTCGAGTTAGTGGGTCACGTGGCATAACATCACTAAGCTATTAACTTTCTCATTACATGGAAAGTTAAAACCATCAACGAAAAGTTACAGTCATTAACGGCTCCCAGCATGCCACGTGTCCCACTCATTTACCTCAATAAATAGTCAAAATACAAGTTATTTTCGGGTAACTCTTTCTGAATCTAAATTCTTCCTAAGAACACAAAGGAACTAAAAAAAAAATTTCATAAATATTATTATAACTTTGGCATCTGAGGTTCTGTGGCTAGCACTACAGCGATTTCAAGAAAAAAAAATTATATTATGCAGATTGTTTCACGTGATTCGATGAAAATTTGCATCCACACAGTCATGCACAACAATTAGTATAACTTATGAGTAACCCAAAACTGCATAAATGATCTACGAGCATTCATATAAACATGGATGATCTAATTAATTATAGTTAGCCTTGTTTGCTAGCTCTTTTTTGGATTTTTTTTTACACTTCTACCCCTTCTATAAATAGTATTTGTGATTGTATTTTAAAAAAAATGGGTAAAAAGTGTTAAAAAAAAAAAAAAAAAAAATTGGCTAAATTGCTCAATTAATTAAGGATCTTTACTCTTCAAAATTGTTAGTTCATTGTAGCAAATAACAAACTCAAACAATTTAAGATTGAGTTTAGAAAACCCCAGGACCAAGAAGATATATTTTGGATGGCAAATGCTCGAATTATTTGGCTTTGAGAAAGGGAAGGAACAAAAAAAACAAAATACTAATAATAATAATTACCCCCGATCAAGGATTGTGATTTCATTTTTCGAATTTATTTCGGTATCTTGATTTTAAGAAATATTTTGGTATATATAGAAAAACCGTAAAAAAAAATTCGAGGATACATAAAAAAATATATAATGAATTTCGAGAGTATATGAAAATGTGAAAAAATTAGATGCAAGTAAATAAATCTATTAAACATATTAAATACCAAGAAATGAAACAAACATGAAATCAATATATAATTAGAAAATCAGATTTTCAAAAATCAATATATAAGTAGAAAAATTGATAAATAGAAAATCAAAGATTGTTTTAAAAATCAATAAATAATTAGAACAATTGATAATACGAACAAAAAAAATCTCAAACTTTACGAAAAAAACTCCAAAATTTTTTGAAAAAAAAAATCCTCGAAAAAATGTAACTTTTAGTAGCTAAATTTTGTATTTTTATGAAAAAGTTTTCAAAAAAATTCCCCGAAAAAAATGTAACTTTTAATTTCGCCATTAAAACGAAATTTTCGTTGAAATTTCACAAGATTTTTTTTTTTTTTTTTTTGAAAGGCAAGCCGGTGTTTGATAGGATCCGTAACCTATCCCCCGAGGTGCCGCCTATAGGCCAACATCACCCCGAAAGAATATATGCCGCCGGAGGGTCTCGAAGCAAGGATCTGGGTATAAATCCTACAAGGCCTTAACCACTCGACCATAACTCCTTTGGCAAATTTCACAAGATTTAGCGAAATCACATTCCTTACCCCCAATAAAAAGTTAACTAAAGGATCAGTCCCTAAAGTATATTATTTTGCAGATGTCCCTCCAGACTAACGGTCCACATTCAACCGTCTGTTTTCAAATAAATCATATTTTGATGACTAAAATGTCCAATAGGGCCCCCCCCCCCCCCCCTTGTAAGATGATTTTGTGGCAGATGGTACTGCCATACTAAGCCATGTTTGAAGCCAAGTTACTGATATGTTCACATTCACAATTTCCCCCCGCCACTCAAAGTAGACACTATCTTCCATGACGACGCTACCTATTAGCATTACAGAGTTTGCACATACTTTGACAGATTTCAATGACTTTCTAATGAGAAAGGCTGTTGATTCGAGGTGTTGACAAGTTGTGATGAAAATGAAAAAATAACTCAAATTCAACATCATCCACACTCTGAAGCTTTCACCGTACCCTGAAGGTCTTCCTCCAACCTTCGGAATCAATGAGAATGTGTTGTTCCATTTCCGACCACAATAAAACTGAGATCATGCATTTATCTAATTCTGACATACTGGTTAACATAACATGCAGACCAATGTTGCATGTTCTCCAAAAGTTATGGCACAAAATGACTGGGATAAGTTATGCAAAAATGAAGGGATGAGTAACATATTCGTGCAAGAACAATCTGAGCAATTAGCATAACACATTTTCTGAACATGGAATATTAAACCATGGATTTGATAGTTTTTTTTTTTTTTTTTTTTTTTTTGTGCCTCTATTTCAGACAATTTATATGATATTTGCATGTTTTATTGGCCATTTGCGGGGGGTTTGAACATTGTGGGTGTTATTAAGAAATGTTTTTGAAGGTGGTCAAGCAGCCAAAATGACCAAGACGTGTTCAGAGGAGTAGGGAAGAGGGACAAAATCAAGATGTCTTAATTAGCTCCGAGCACCATGATACACAATATTAGCATATATTACCGAAACAGCATCCTTGCACATTCGTTGAGTACTAAAGAATAACTGCATAGGCTACATGTAATTATTCAAATGTTTCATGCCTGCCTAGTCAAAATTATTTAGAGCTCAGGTGCCCGAACACATCAACATAAATACAAGATCCACCAAACATAACAAGTAAACAAGAAAACGGGGAACTAAAAAGAATGTCTTACACTTTGCAGATGAACCTGAAGAGATCTAAGAGCGGATCCTATGCTCCCATGGAAGAAGAACGCGTCACTTTCCAGCTTTCAACCAATAAGTAATTTGTTCTCCTCCAAGAAGCTGTAAGTTGGCACTTCTAAATTGTATGGTGCCGGTCCCTTGCGAATCCTTCCTGAAATATCATAATGGGAACCATGGCATGGACAGAACCAACCACCAAAGTCACCAGCATTGGGTAGGGGAATGCAACCTAAATGGGTGCAGACACCAACAACAACAAGCCATTCTGGGTTCTTCACCCTCACTGCATCCTCTTGTGGATCACGGAGTGATGCAACATCAACACTATTGGCCAGTTGAATATCATCCTCAGTTCGGCGCCTAATGAAAACAGGCTTACCACGCCACTTAACAGTCACAGTACTCCCAGGTTCAATGCTGGATAGGTCAACCTCAAGGGAAGCCATGGCAAGAACGTCTTTGCTAGCAGACATGCTCAGTACAAACTTGAGGACAAGCAGTCGGACAAGGGAAGCATACACAAACCTCCCACCAGTCAATACAAAGTAAGCAAAGGCTCGCTTGCTGGGATCTCCGGGTGGATAACGCTCATGGTTATGCTCATCATAGACAATCTTTGAAGTTGGGTTCTTAACAGCTGCCTCAGTTGCAGGAATTTCCGACAGTATCCCATGATCAGGTCTTGCAGCAAGGGAATCAGAAGCAAACCCTGCAAACCCTGATACATTTGACACATCATTTAGCATCAAAATACGATATACTGCATTAAAAGTTCAAAATCTCCAACAACAAAAAGGAAAAATGACCAGATAGCACACAGGTCAGGGGGAAAAACATATTGTTTGCACACAATTAGAGGACAGGAAGCCATCAATGGCAGCTTGGACATGAGTATCTCCAAGAATCAAAGATATCATTAATATTTTGGGTTAAATGCCAAAACTACCTTCACATTGTAAAAATATAAGTAATAAATAAATACAGTTCCCCCAATTTTGCTTATGAACAACAACTTAAAGCTTCTTGTTTTTCTTTGACCCCCATATAATATACAATCCCATTTTCACCAACCAACAATAATATGAAAGTACATCAATGTATATGAGATATCAGTAGTTGTACTTGCCAATTATTATCAAATGCAGAAATGCAGATAACTGTGCCCAGAGTAATTTATCCTCAGCTCATCTCTCAGTCAAAATCAGCTAAAAACTTGTCAAAATATATAAACCAAAGCCAATAGAGTGATCAAATCTAACTAAAAAATTGGCAGTGATGTTCCATTGTTAATAAGAAGTGAAGCTCATAATCTAAAATTTCAGAAAATGCAATTTGTGAAAGAAAAGAGAACTCAATTTTATTCCTCTGTAAAATCATTCTATTTGGGGGTGCAACTTGGGCAGGAGAACCCGAAATTTTTTGCCGATGGGCTATAGAAAATTGAAGTCGGCCAACCCATGGGTTCAAATTTTTAAGCTCGATCAAAATTCGGGTTGAGCTTGGGCCATGGCATTGAGAACCCAAGCAACCAGAAAAACACGAAGAATTTGAGCAATCTATAAATTTATTATTCATATTACCTAATTGATACTAATTTTTTTAATATACACACAAAGTTTATGGGTCAGTGGTTGAATTCTTGCATTTTATGAAAAACATCATGGTTCAATTCTCATTTACCTTCAAATTTGAAAAAATTTTAGAAATTTACTTCCTATATGAAAAAATTAGGGATGGCAACAAGTCACTTCAGGTTTTTCATTTGCACCATATCGGCCAGACCATCAGAGCGTATCTATTTATAATTTCGTCAAAGCTAAACCAGGACATCCTGCAGTGCAAACCAGTTCAGGTTTTTCAATTGCACCTTCACTAACCCTTGTAACAACCACTTCACCTTGGATTTTTAGTTAAGAAGTAGCCTCAATGACTGGAAGTTGTCTCGGATAATAAACCTGCTGAATGCAACTGAACTGGTGCAGCTTGATGATGACCAAGATAAGTAGCTCTGCGGAGACTAAAAATAGACCTTTCAAAGTTAGAGAATGCTATGAGGAAGTGGCCACTCAACCCCAGTTCAGAAAAGTGGAATCAAGGACTCATAAAATTACAAGTTGGTGTGGATTAAGGAGGTTCCTCCAAGAGCTCGTTTTATCCTTTGTTCCATCATTAATGGGAGGATACTCATAGTTGACAACCTAAACAGAAGAGGGCTGGTCATTCTTTCTGGAACCGCTCAAGAGACCATAGACCACCTACTATTAACTGTGAGCTCTCTAACCCCATTTGGAGGAAGCGTTAAGCAGAATTTTGCATCAATTCTCCAATCCTCTGCTTCTTTTCTGGATTTACATCAATTCTCCCACCCTCTGCTTCTTTTCTGGATTGAACTGAGATCTGCACCTCAGTCAATACTTGTAGATTGAATCTCTTAAATCATGAATGATTTGGGAGAAAGTTCTTTACGTTTTTGCCTGGGTCATTTGGAAATAAAGTAAAGGTAGAACTTTCAAAAATTAAAAGAAGCATACTTTGTCGAAAGATAGTAAAGTGAACTTGTGGATTTGGGGTTATAATTGTGGTATCTTATCTTTTCTGGATTGGACTGAGATCTGCACCTCAGTCAATACTTGTAGATTGAATCTCTTAAATCAGGAATGATTTGGGAGAAAGTTTTTTACATTTTTGCCTGGGTCATTTGGAAATAAAGGAAAGGTAAAACTCTCAAAAATTAAAAGAAGTAAATACTTTGTCGAAAGATAGTAAAGTGAACTTGTGGATTTGGGGTTATACTTCTGGTATCTTAAAAGAATCCCATTACTCATGTAGACTCCCATTACTCCTGATTGAGGAGCTCTTGTTCATATTAATATTAATACATGATATAATTCTGGTATGGCCCTAATGATCCCCTTACTAGGTGCTAGCTTTTACTCCATTTTATTTGTTTTGCTAGTCAAAAGGGGAAAAACAAAAAAGCAACCAAGTCTCAACCACCCATCACGAAGCAAAGAAATTCCAGCATCTATTCCATCTGAATTATTGTAGAAGTTTTGGTTAAAACAAACGAAGAAACTCTTCGAGGGGACTGCATATGGAGTGGAAACACTGTCTCCGTCTCCAAGCAAAAAACTTCTCATAGATGATTCAACGGATGTTGGGTTTTATTGAATTTAGAGATGTTCTCTTCGAGAAATGTGGTGATTGGGATCACCTCCTTTTTACCGAGTAGAATCAACTTTGGTGTTGCTTTCACATGTAAGCTCATAAAGCTTGTAGGGCTAAAATAAAGCAAACTTTGGGAGGAGGTCCCATTAAAATATGGCACAAGTTGTTCAAACCGATTGAGTGAACCTACATTTTAGAATGACTTTCTTAGATGGGAAATGGTAAAAGTGGATCCAGGATGCATTGGATAACGTGATCTGATCGAGCTTCAAATTGAGTGGAGACATGTTACACCGCACCGTTGTATCAGTTGATTGTTGGAAGCACTACAAAAGTGAGGATTGTACAGCAGGTGGAACGGTACTTCCCACCCTCTACAGACCACCTAGAGATTTAACACCATCTAGTTTGAGGTCTGAAAACGTAAATCTTTCAGTGGTTAGGGAATTAGGAAACTTATGCATTTTAATCAAACTCTCTTATGTCACACTCCTATCTACTTGAGTCTTATCTAAATGGATGTGGAGATTTGGAGATTTGGTAGAAAAGAAGTAACTTTGTGGAGGATTTACCCACATAAGCAAAAAAACATAATGGTTGTGCATGGTAGAGAGATATCATAAATCTTAGCCCTCGGTTTGACAAGGTAAATATCGGGTGGGAAGTGAAAAAAAACTAGTCTTTGGGGATGATACTCAGTGTGTTGCATCCCCCTTAAAGGAGCAACTTGAATTTATCTTCAGAATCCCTAGAAAAGAGAGGTGATAAGAAATATGGTAATTGGAACTTGGCACTTAGAAGAGAGATTTTCAGATAATGAACTTCCAAGTTTTGATGAACTGATTTAGGTGTTACAATTTTAAACCATTAATGACCAACCAGATTACTGGAGAGTAGCCATTCTAAGCAAGTGACCCAGTCTCTTGTATTTAGCATCCAAGTTTTCTCCCATCTGTATTTGTTAACAACATTTCTTTAGCCAAAAACTTCTTCCTAGAGTGAACTTGGTAGCAACATTGAGTCATTGACAAAGTTTCCTTTTCTTGTGCCTTCTCGAGGCAAATTTGGGCCTCAATCTTTTTAGAAGCTTCAACATGTAGCATAGAAATGGGTACTCTCTAAGAGAATCTCCAATGGAGAGCTCAAGGTCAAAAAGGTGGACCAATTTGAGATGAAGGTGGATGTACTCCAATGCATTATTCAACATCTCATAAAAATTAACTAAATAGGTCATTTTGGGGAGATCTAAATTACCATCTTTATACTATTTACCTATGGATATAGGTAAAAATAGTCAATTGAGCTAAACACAGGAGTCTTGCGTACGCAACTATTTTGTGTGTTTAGCTCTGCCCAAATCCTCTAAGCCCGTACCCATTTCTAGCAATGGTTTGAACTGAAATCTCAAACCCATTGAGATTTAAGTTTTCCATTGGAGTGTGAAAATTCATCCTCAACGCTCAAACAATCATCATATTTGGTTTCTGCGTTTGCCATAGGAGATGCTCTAAAGGACAAGTGATCATGGAAAATTTGGTTTGGAAACAAGTGGATTATTTGAAAAGAAAGAAATAACAGAATTTTCAGAGGATCAAAATATGATTGTCGTAAACAAGTTTGGCACTAGAGGAAATACCAGGAAGGAAGGGGGTCCAATCATGTGTTTATTTTTATTGTAGTAGTTAGAATTTACCTGATAAATCCAAACAGACAGATAAATCGCAAAAGGATTATACAACTTTCATTTCTATCTATGATATACCAATTCAACTAATCTATTTCATCTAGGTTTAACTTCATTTCCCAACATCTAAACTTGGAACATAACTTCCATCTAAAAAGGCCAGGGTATAGCATTGTATAAGTAAGTTTAACTCCAAACATCTTCCCTCGGACCCAAACCACCACATAGAATTGCAGCCACGTAGATATTTTTTTAGTTCGATTGAAATCACTTTCATTTTCTTTAACCTTACTTCTCCAATTTCCCTAATTTACTTCATTCATCAATAAAACCAAGGCAATTAACAAACAGAAAACCGAGCTCGAATTAGCATCTAAATTAGTACCCAATACAACACAATAATTCGATCCAAATCGCATACAAAACGGCATATATTAACTAAATCCGCACAAGAAACATAATCCACGAAGTAAAGAATCGAACAAAATCTAAGTAAATTCATAGAAAGACGAAAAAAAGAACCCTAACCTCTGATCGAATCTGAGAAACCCGGTCGACCGAGGAAGCCAGGGTTAGTGGAACCCGATCTGGACTCGTCCCGAGTGGTTTCGCCACCATTGATGACCTTTCTTGATAGCGCCGCCGCGGCGGTCTGGTTTTGCCGCCATGAGAGAGAAGAGAGTCTCCTCCCAGCAATTCTCAACATCTCTTCTTCTTCTCTGGCTTTCTTTCTCTAGGGTTTCGTTTTGCCCTTTTTTACGTTCGACTTCTCTGGTTATCGTTTTAGAGAGTGAGACGTGTTGAGATCGTCGAAATGGAGAGGAGGTGAATCAGTAATATATGCGGTGCGTCTATCCTCCACTTCGTTGGACTCCTCTCACCCATAGAGAGGCGGTCTTTATCCCTAGAAACGGGCGAGGGGGTACCCTCCATTCCCTCAAGATGCGCGTTTATGTGAATTTCGAGGAAAATGAGGAGTCAAATCACCCTCCCTCGCCCGTTTCCTCGCTCGTTTCAAGTACTAGTGTATTTTCGAGTACTTGGCATTATAAAAAGTGGTACACAACAATAAGTAAAACCTAGTTAATTTTAAACAATTAAGAAAAAAACATATTTTAAATAGATATAATTAATACTCCCCAAATTTTGATTTTGCAAAATATGGAGTTCATGATCTTTTCTTGAATGTGTCTTAATGCTGAAAAAGCAGGGGCGAGGGGGGCAGCTGTCCTCCCTCAACTTTCAAACTATATATTTAATAAATATTTAGCATTATAAAAAGTCAATTATATAATGTTTAATGCAATATGATTATTGTTCATTCACTTATTTTCATATATTTATGTTGGTGTAGTGAAAAAATTTGAAATTAATATCTAAAATATTAATTATATAAATCAATGAAAATATATACCATTAGCTAACTCATATGAAATTTGAGGCTCACATAAACCATTTTTTTCTATGAAATTGTATTAAGATCTTATTATTTGCAAATTTCATTTTTTTGAGCTTCAACTAGATACTTATCTTAATTATTTTGTGATTTTATTTATATATTCTAGTTATTAGACTCATTTGCCCTTGCTAAGATTATTGATATTGTGATCTTATTTTGGCTTAAAATTATACTACACTGAATTCAATTTGGTATATGCAATGCATTTTTTATAGTTGTATTTTTTATTAGTTACTAGTTCGGGTTGGAATATTTTTTTTTGCTTCGCACTTGATAACTACTATTATCAACTAATAATTATGAAATATTTTAGAGAATCAGACCCCTAACGTCAGGGGAGGCTCTCCATTAATGGAGGATTCTCCAAATCAAACTCCATGGAGTGGTGTTCTTCAAGGACTGTTAATAGAGGATTCTCCTCAAGAACTCAAGATCTTCTCAAGATCTCCTAGATCCCCTTTCTCTTTCCTAAAAACGTGCCAAAGAGCCTCCCCTAACGCGCTCAATAATTATTTGTCATTCCCCCCCTCCCCTCTAACTAAAATTATGGGTTTGCCGCTGCTGAAAAGGCGTATGACGTGAAATGCATTAGATTGCAATTTTTTTTAAATGCATACAATGTGAAATGCATATTTAAAAGTTTAAGCTTTTGTATTAATGATTAGTTTCATTTGAAAGATCTTCAAAATATAATTCAATCATAAAAAGTTCACTGAAATTTGACAATTAAGTAAATAATTATGACAATTTTCATTTATAAAAAATAAAATAAAAATTATCTCTCTGCTACATATGCATTCCACCAAAATTTTCATTTTTCAATGTTGATAGTGAATCTCTACCATCAATGTTTTCTCCTACTTTCAATTCTAACAGTTTTTCTATCTCCAACCTCAAACATCATTCAAATTTGTAATGTATACAGAATATACTACCGGTGTCGTTGGCGTGATAGAAAGTTGGTCATTGCAATAGGTCAAACTCAATTAAAATTTTAAACATTTAGGAAAAAACAGATTTTACAACCGCCACAATTAATTCTCCAAAAACTTTGATTTTCCAAAATATGGAATTCATGATTGATAATGAATTTTCACCATCAACGGCTTCTCCAACTTACAATCTTGATTGTCTTTTATCTCCAACTTCGATCACCATTCTGAATTGTAATATAGGTAAAAGGGAAATCAAAACTTTTGATCTCGTGTGAAACCTCAAAAAGTATAGTTTAAGTTTATCTAATATGTTATGTGAGTATTATGGGGATGTAGCTCAGATGGTAGAGCGCTCGCTTAGCATGCGAGAGGCACGGGGATCGATACCCCGCATCTCCAATATTTATTTTTCAAATTTTCTCTATACTTTATTTTATTACAGTAAATTAATTATCATCATCATTAAATTCCATTCCCGATACTCTCGGGGTCGGCTACACGTATTTTGGTTCTTCAAGCAATGTGATTTTTCACATATCCCTGTTTGATCCAGCTCAATGATGTCTTCATTCACTACCTTCATCTAATTTTTCAACGATCGTCCTCTCCGTCTACCCCATCAATTAACTTGTCGATATAGGCATTTCTAATTGGCATCGTGCTTGGTCTGCTCTACACGTAACCAGACCACGTTAAATGTTTTTCTCGAATTTAGTCATTTATCGGAGCTACACCTAAGTATCTTCTAATTTTTTCATTCATAATTTATCTTTACGAGTTTTACCACACATCCATCTTAACATATGCATTTCTATTACCGCCATCCTATATGCATATGTTGTCTCGTAGTAACCCAACCAATTTGAACCGTAAAGCATGATTGATCGAATAATCGTCTTATATATTTATCTCTTAACCTTGCAGACATCATTTTATCGCATAATACTCCTGACGTCATTCTCCATTTCGCCCAACCAATATTAAATCTCATGGTTTACGTCTTCTCCACTAACTCCATTTTATTTTTATTATAGATCCTAGATATTTGAAAGCTTCCATACTCTGAAACCTCTCATCTTCTATTCTCAATTGAAATTACTTATCTATCGTGATTCACGACCCTCTGCACATTAGATATTATGTCTTCGAACGATTAATTTTATAACCTTACTCTCTAATGCCTCCCGCCACCTATCTAATTTACGAACCTAAAACATTCGCCAATCTCATTAATTAATACAGTATCATCTGCAAAGTAACATGCGCCAAGGTACATCTTATTGAAAGACGTATCATCGTCTATCCATGATCAAAGCAAATAGGTATGGACTTTAAGTCCAACCTTGATGTAGTCCTATTGATATTGAAAAATTCACTTGACATCCTGCCTACTGCGCGAACACTTGTTACGATGCTTTCATACACATCATTAATGATATCAACATAACATTGATACACTTTCTTCATTCCAAGCACCCACCAAATAACTCCATGGGGACTCTACTGCAGGTTTTTCAAAAATTAATAATAAAAAAACAACAATATCCAAACTCTTACGCTCATCTCGAATTTTTTATAATTTGCCTGCACAATAAGAAAACCTTTGTTTTAGACCTACCAGGCATAGATCCAAATTGATTAACCAAATCGTGGTTAAACTCCTAAGTATTCGCTCCATGACCATCTCCCAAAGTTTCATTGTATGACTTATAAGTTTTATCTATCTCTATAGTTTGAGCAGTTATGAATATCCCATGTTCTAATAAATTGGTACCACAATGTTGTGCCTCTGAATCCGACATTTTTTGTTGTTTTCAAAATCCTATAGAAGAGCCTAGTTAGCCATTGAATCACAACTTCTCCCTGATATTTCCACGCTTCAATTGGTATATCATTATCATCCGGTACAATTGTCTTCCTTGTTTTCATTCTTTTTAAAGTTTTCCTTACTTTTTTGGCACCAACTATGTGATGGAACACGTTTTATCCAG
>QNQO01011247.1:0-16406 GCA_003290165.1 Berberis thunbergii | reverse complement strand
AGGAAGCAGTCCAACTTCATGCGTTGTGCCAGGACTGGCGCACCCTGATTCTAAGTGAACTAGTACCCTGCTGTCCGATTATCCAATGTAGGTAACCCCGAATCCAGCTCATCACTCTGACTGGTGGGAAAGAGATTGATGTAATGCTGGTCCTCTGAATCAGCTATGGACGTAGCTTGTGCAGATTCTGAGCTAGTATCTGCCACAAAGGAACGATCCACTACGGGGCTGCATTTGCGGATCCTTCATCAGACTTAGCTTGTGCATTTTCAGCATTGTCGGACTGAACTTGTGCAGAGTCATCACAATTCTGCTTCATCATTGGCATTTAATTTCAATGGTTGTATATCCAGCCCTTTTTAGCGTATCTTGCGACTTTTTCAACTTCATCCTTAATCACCTTTGTGTATTGTTCCGCCATCAGGCTTACTTCCTGGGTGTTTAGTTCATCTTCAGGACCCTCCCCAATTTCTTCCGAATTATCTTCCGCAGAACCCTGAATTTATTAGCTGAAATCACATTATCGGATTCATTTCCACTTGTTTTCTCATTGATTTCATTTACAGGCGCACTACAAACCTCGACTCCTTTAGAATTTTTGGTTCCGCTAACTCCTATTTTTGTTTTAGCTCCCATCGCTTTCGTGGCAACCGGAACATACATTTTCTGTTGCACATTTTGATCTTGCTTATCCTCAACATGTTTGTGTTTTTGCTTGGCCTTGTAGAGTTCTCCATCAAACTTAGCTTGTTCTTTCTTCCTACCAACCAGTTTTCTGCAATAGTCCTTCTCATGCCCAATTAGGGAACAATGATCAAATATTTGATCCAGGATACTCCAGTTTCTGCCAGAAGCCCCATATTTTGGACTCTCAAGCCAAATTCTATGTGGGAGAGGTTTAGAAACTTCCATCTCTACGCACATTCGGCACGACCTTTGGGCTGGCAAAGTATCTAGTTCCATCATCAATTCGAAGAAGTTACCGAAATAATCTCCAATCGCCTTCATAATAACAGGGAGAAAGAAGGCGAAAGGAAGGTTAGGGAGTTCAATCCATATGGTGCCAATTCTGGATCCGCCCGTATGCTAAAACCAGGATGCCAACGAAATATTTTATATCTAACTCCCTGAATCGTGAAGGAATCCTTGGTAATACTTTCTGACTTCATCTTCAATTGTAAATAAACATCACATGCCTAGGATCAATAAGACCCATTATGAATTCACCGGTAATCCCCCAAGATCTATGATGGAGTCTCTTATCGAATCTAACGACGGTATGAAACTAGAGAATTTCATAACTACAATATGATTGAAACATGAGATTCACCTCATTGCAACATCTGAATCAGATAGCCCCGAGCCGGACTTCCTCTTTCCTAAAGGTCGTGGAATCTGTTGGCTTATCGTCAAGGTCATCCTTCATCGCCTTCCCAAGAACCTGCGCAAAGGAACGCCTAGGAGATTCGTCATCCTCCTTGCCAGCCGCAGGGGCAACCCCTTGGCTGGCTGTGTTGCCTCCATAGAAAATACTATCCACCTCTACAAAAGAACGAACCAGCCTTTTTGAAAATCAAGAACCACACAGGCTGCACGTCTAGGATAAAGACAACAACACGGCTAGGGAACAATCGCCAGCGAATCGACCAAATACGATCTGAATACCAAGCACCAAGAATCACAGGCCATCCAGGAATCAATCTCCAGAAAAACGTCCAGAAACCAGACACCAGCAGTCGACCAAGCAACGTCTTGGAAGCAGGGCGACGGCCTGGATGGCGCCAGCCAAGCAAGTGACGGTCGATCAGCCAAGGGATGAAGGCGGCTGCTGTAGGTTTTTTCTTTTCAATGGTAGAGATTGTTTCCAAAATTTTTGGAACGGTTATGATTGAAAGGATTAAAAATTGGAGAAAAATTCCAATATTACCCCTCAATTCGCCACAGAACAGAGCTCTTTCTCCTCCTCTATGATTTGGTTTTAATATTCATCAACACAAATATGTCTATAAGTCTTAACTTTTACAAATAATAATGCAATAAATGTTAATAAAATAGTCCAATCAAATATCAACATTTGGCATCTATCGCTCGAGGAGTGGATTTGCAAAAGATATGGGCTTCAAAAAGTTTGGACGCTTCTCATCGACATCTTCTCCGTGTGGAGAAAAATTCCTAGAACCATAACCCTTTCGCGCATAAGGCATCCTCATAAATTAACCTAAAAAGTAAAGAGTAAAATCCATGAATAATAAGGTTAAACATAAGATCATAAGATGGAAAATTCATTGAGATAATTTTGTAATGTAGCAGACAACAATCAGGATGGAGATAGAGATGGAAATGGACTCGACATTTACACCCATACTAAATCACTAGGGTGTCAAGCGTTCTACGTGTGCGGATATTTTTTTTCTCAATTAAAAGACACAAACACCTTAAAACTATTCATTGATCTTTGATTTTACATGTAATTGTAAAGAACATGAGAGAGCAAAATTGAAAATTATAATTGAAGACGTGTACACACTTTTTACTATTCATTTGGAGAAGAGGAGTTGTGCTAGTAGAGATTTGGCTATAATCACAGGGATCCTACCAAGGTGACAAGTTCCATTCGGTGACAGGAAGGTGTACAATTATGGTTGATTGCAACCATATAGAGTTAACATGATTCAAGACTTTATAGCTTATACTACAAGACACCCAATAAATTCTCTGAAATGGAAAAAATATTTTTTGTCAACGAGAAATTCTATCTTTTTTAATCTAGTGTCTCTCCTTGAAACCTTTCTCTATAACCAATCACAAGTAGGGGTGGGCATCCCATCCCGCGATCCTGTTCCTGTCCCGTCCCGATCTTAATGGATTGAATAATTTCATCTCGATCCTGTCCGTCAGAATTAAGATGGGATGGGATGAAGATTTTCAATTCCGCCAATCTCATCCCGTCCCTAGCTAATTTTCAATATTTATTTTTATTTATTTATTTTAGGATTGCAGTATTAGTGTAATTGAAGAAAAATGAATTTAGTTGAAATCAGTGTAATTGATATCAGTCTATATCTGCAACTACTTGATATTGGTTTATTTCCTAAATTCTAAATGAATTATTTAATTGCAAACTCTTTAAAACTCAAAATGGGATTGCTAACTACATTGGAGAGTTTTATTTCGTGTCAAGACAATGAATTTAATGACTGTTTTTTTAAAGCAATAATGAAACATTCTTCTTAGCACCCGAAATCTACTCATCCTTTTGTTCACTTTCGAAACAGTAGAGCAGGTCCACCTTTGCCATTATACTGTCCACCTCTTAGTCATTCAAAACTCTGCAGAAATCTTAATTACAGTGTGACTTTTAGCTATAATTTATGATAGTTTATTATGATGTTGCATACTCAATCTAAGGCTATTATTTATGTGTAGTTCTACAAATTGCCTTTGTCTCTTTTCAACTAAGTAAATTGGGTCTTGGGTAAGCAGTAATTTGTCAAAAAATGAGAGCACGCTGATCTTGTCCCGTCCCCATATGAACGAGATGAGATGGGGTTGGGTCTATCTCGTCTCATCCGTCCCGTGCCCACCCCTGATCACAAGTTCAAAATTATTTATGTCTAGAAAATATCAATCCTATAATCTAAAATGTCTTAATTTTTTTGGGTGATGATCTAAATGGAGCTGCTATGTGCACCTATATTTTCCTCTGCATCCCACCACACAATATATGTAAGATTTTTCACTTCGTGCCATGTACCACCAGCAGAAAAACCTAAATGTTTCAATTTGAACCTCTCACCGACTCTCCACTCCCTCCACTCTTGAATTAAACTCACCTACCTTCCTCAAGTTGAAACTCTTATCTTCCCACTAAAATCTCTCACCCTCTCAATCGTCTCGTCATTGTTTTGCACTCACTAGCAGTCCCTCGCACTCGATTAGAACGTTACATGTGGTTTTGTGGCTTCAAAATTGTCGTTAACGCTGGCTGCGAGGATTGTTATCAAAGTTGTTTGTTGGGGAGCTTGGAGAGAGTGTATTTGTTGGCTACATCCAGCAAGTAACAACTCTTTCCCCAAAAATCAATGTTTTGTTTAGTTTTGGCAAGAAACCCTAATTTTGTGTTCTTAAGCACACTTAAATGGGTATGCTCGAGTATGCAAAATGGTACTCACAATTGTTCAATTTTTTGTATAAGTGTGTAGAATTTCCAAATTTTGTATTTCTTTTGAGTTTCTGTATGTAAAATCGCAGGCCACCACTTGATTGTGGTTAAGGGGACTTGATAATTGTTGAGTGTGTATTTGCACACTCGCAGATCCCTATTCGAATGTGCTTTAGGGAGACCATATCAATCCAAATATCTTTAATTTTCCTATAAATGTAAAAAAATAATAATAATAATTACGATTATGTATGATTTGGACATTCACTTGCAGGCTCCCACTCGATTTGTGTTTAAGAAGAAATTGCCAAAAAAAAAAATGGAAACATAAAAATAAATCAATCTATAAGCTTGGAATGTCTCTTAAAATAATGGTTTTATGAAATTTTTAACAAATAAATAACAAATTTTTACAAACCCTACTTTAAAATCAAACAAAAATGTACACTTTGTCATGCCCTGATTTTCAAGGAAACGAAAATCCTTTATTCCGTGTAGTATTTAGATTATTCACTTCCCCAAAACTCGAGACATGAATATTTAACAACAGAAACATTAAATAAATAACATAGACAAAAATTCTAACCGTAAACACTTTGAAGATGACTACTCCATAAAAATAAACCATCAAAGATGTCTCCTCAAAACTCTATAACACTGATAAAGGCCAAATGGCTACGTTCCAATAAGAACGTACCTAGAAGCAAAATCTTCACTTGGGTCAGCAAGGTAGCTGGTATGAAGTAATCTTCATCCTTATAAATAAAATAATTTACATGCTTTAACATGAAAATTTTCATAAGCAAGAAAATAATACTCAAAGTCTTGTAGTTCCTCACGAGACAAACATTGCATACTAATAAGTTTATCATGCTTAAAAATATACATTTATTTTACCAACACTTACAAAGTGAATGTTGAATATGGTAAGTCCGGTCTGCAAAATTGTTAGTAGACTTACCATCCTACACGAAATGATTAGAAACAAAACGGATAAATTTTTATGATTTATTAATTCTCATAAATGCAATTTATTTTCAAACAACGATACAAATCGTAGTCATAAAAGATTATTATTAAAATATTAACAAAATGCATTTTCAACATTTAGGAAGACATAATCCTCATTAAATGGTCGAATGAGCATTTAGTTTCTTCCCTTAAGGCAATCATGCACATACACAAAATTTCGCTTCTTTTCCACAATCGTACTATCCTCCTTTTGTCGAACAAACGCTCACCCAAGTGTGCAGCCTTTGCCTTCGAAATCACTCGGAGCGTACATGTTCCAAGTATGGTGCCATATCGAGGAACATGTCATATCACCCGAAGTTTGATCCATGGCAAACATTTCTTAAATACTACACATACTATTGAACCACATGAATGACGTACCCGATATGCAAGCAAGTCTGGATACCAAAATTATATTACACGTTATACAAGCAAGTCTGTATACTAAAATAGTTTCTACTTTTTCAACATTTTTTTCGGAGTTGTGGAAAATAGAGCATAAAATAAAAATAAACAAAACTAAAACAAAACTCAAAACTCTTTTATGGTGACACTTTGTCAACCATAAATTAATCCAACCATGGTATAACCCATCCTTTTTGAAAAACTAGCATTTTTTATTAATAAATTTTTCATAACACAACAGGGATCAAACCCAATCAATACGAGGATACTTCTTAGCAAGTCAATTTGCATAATATCCAAACTACACAATCAGTACTAGTGTCATAATCTTTAGTAGTCATTGCCTTCATTCGTGTATATATAAAGGAAAATAATTCAGACAATATACAAATAGTGTTGACAATCTGGACATGAGTAATAACACATTCAACCAAACTGCACAATTCATTCCTACATGATGCGTGACACAGGCAAACAAAACAACAGTACCAATTCTGAACCAACACACAATCATTATATATTTCTTATACAAAAGTATTGTATCCCACATATTCAGTATATTTGAAGAAACAAACATCAAGTCTTTGACATTCTTTTACACACATCACCACTCCATGGAAATAAATAAATCAAACAAAACAATTCATTCATAGAACAATCGAAGTCATTAACTCTACTACCCTTCCACGTCCAATGAAGCGTTGAGGAAGATGATCGCTACAACAATTCAATCACACACTCCGAAGAATTCAACTACAGTTTCACTACCCAACCAGAACCTGGTCAAACCCTCTCCAAGTCTTCTGACTTTCTGATCAATTTAAACAGCCCCAACTCAGTTGTAATTAGCATAGTTGTAGTCGCGAAACAGTTGGGTAATAACCATCCAATAATACGAAATGAACAAGCTGTTCGAATTAGACAGCTTGACAAGTCATCACTCAAATGTACATAATTCTCACATTAGAACTCTAATTGACTACCGTTAAGGGCTCTAGAAAGTAGACACAAAGAGGTTTCCAACCATATAAGCGTACCCCCTGATTATGTTTGTAACATTACAGATTTTACAAACAAACAGGTCATCTGTCAGCATTCATCCAAATTTACCTCTCGTCACTAAAACAAGTAATCTTTCCGCACAGAATTCATATTGTGATTCCGTAATATCCAATAAAAACTAGACTCCAACAGAAAAAAGTTGATATATAGCATGATACAGTACACCCTAAGAACCCAATCAAAACCACATAGAAACTGCACAGAATCAAGACTGCACAAATGAGTTTAAGCTCATAATTGAACAATGTTTCCGACCTTGTTTATATTTTTTTTAATCAAACAAGAAGACATTTTATTCTCAATGACAAGAAAATAAAACTATCAAGATTTCTACAAAAACAAAGTTATTCCCCCCAAACATATAGTTGTAAATTGACTCCAGCGCATCAACAAACCAAAATTTTATAAACATAAGGGTTTAGAGAGGAATACTCACTTATGAATGGATTCAGCTGCAAAGATTGGCGAGACGCAGACCAAGAAAAGAACAAATAGACTTTGTTGTAAACCTATCTTTCGATTTGTTTGATGAAAGCCTCCCCATCTTTCTCATGGTTTCTCTATTCTCTTCTTGTTTTGTTTTGTTTATTTTTTTTCCCAATGATTACAGAATATCAAAGAAAAGGAATCTCTTCTCTCCCTTTTTTTTAGCCACCACACACAAAATGAATAGATCCACTAACAAGTTGGGGTTTTAATAAAAAGGGTAAAAATACAATAAGCTATTATCGGCCAATTGCCATACCTTATTTATGTATTATTGTTATTTATTTCTCTCTCCTACTTTAGCAAAAAAATTTACCAAAAGAAAAAAAAAGTTGTTTATAAACGAACCCCCATTTTATTAAAACTTTAATGCATAAAAAAATAATACATTAATCAAAGTAATAGGAAAATAAATAATTTATCTATAAATAATTTATATAGTTAGAAAAATGTGGGTGTCACACACTTACTAATTGGATATCACATACATGTTCACATATATTAACATGCTATCAAACAACACTTAAAAGACTTCATTATCAACCAACATTAAGCTATATAAACAAAAACCTAAACAAATTGTAAAAGTTGCAAAAAGTACAAGAATCATGCTTCAAACGGGTTTGTTCCACAGTCATAAGAGGATTGAGTAGGAGTTGAGCAAACCAAAATGCCCCTCAAATTTCTTTGAACACTTGCAGACACAAACTGTCCAAACCTCATTCCTATATCTTTCAGTCACTCTCCTTCTAATTCGTACAAAAAATGAACTCAAAATCTAGCAATGCAGATCAAAAGCGGTCAAATGGAAGAACTTGGGTCGATTAGAACCAAAAAAATGGATGGAGATGCGTCGAACAGATGACTTGCAGAGCCTTGTGTCTTTCTGGCAAAATTGTTCGGAGATAGGTTTTGATCGCGTGGTGACACGAAGTAAATATTTCGCCCCTATTTTGGAAGGAAAACATAGTGAGACGCAAAGGAACCGTGGGTGTACATAGCCTGTATGCCACAAGGAGAGGAAAAGTTTTCCTGTATTGCAGACCTTAAAGGGTGGGGATACTCAAACTGCGACATCCGTGGATACTTAGCAGCACTAAGTATTTTACAGGTTTAATTCTTCCCCGAAACATTTCATCTAAATTTTAGACACAAGGTAAAAAAAAAAAAAAAAAAAAAACCAATTATGAGAATAATCTACAATAGAAAAGAATGGTCTATAACAGTACTAACACAAAGAGTGATGGCAAGACTGCTATCCAGAGAGACTGGAATTGCTTCTAGTTCATGTTCCTTATGTCTTTATGACCGCGTGGAAGATCGTTTATCCATTTATTGACAGCAACACCAGGAAGAAGGTAGATCTCTCTGGTTCTCCTCAATTTATGATCAATAAGAAGCCATTCTATTAAAGGGTTTTATGTTGCATTTATTTTTTAGGAAAACCTATGTAGATATAAAAAATTGCCATCTTCAACTTTTTTTTTACATGTTGTGATGCAGAGAGCGACCTTCTCTAACCAGATTGCTTGCTTGATCATTCTCGCTTGCTTGTTCCAGTTGTTGGCACTCTGCCTGATCATTCTCCTGTTTACCTGACTCAGTATGAAGGTCTATAGCATCGCATTTGTTACCTCCTTTCCAACTCTTGTTTCCTTTCTTTTTAGAATCTTAATATGGCTACTAGTATTAATATTAGTAACTTCTGCGTTGAGAGGGCTCGTCTTCCCTAACATACCTAGCGTGTCTTATATAGGTGTTTCCCCTTCTTCCCAATTGTTTTTTCCAATCTCACTAGTAGTATACCCGCCTCAATAAGGCCTTCCTCCGTAGTTTTTCGGATCACCCCATCTCACTGAAAGGAACCTTATCCTTACTAGCCAACTGATTCACAATTTTATCACCCTCATCTTCAACCATGATCTATGTTAGTGTCTCATATTTGTTTGTCAACTTTAAATTCACCGGATCTTTGCCAACTGGCTTCTCATAATCGATACCCTCTTTGATTTCCTCACCTTGATTATTTTTTGCGCCACTCGTACCACTTTCTAATTTTGTATTTTTATTTTGTTGACCACTGGAACATATTGTTGTTTGATGGTTTTGGCTTCCACCTTTTGTTTCTCAATCTTCTCTTCTTTCACCAAGTGGGATGTTTTCACAATTCCCCTTGTGACCTAACTTTTTTCCTGCAAACTCCTCCTTTTGTCCTAACAATTAACAATAATCACAATATTTGAAACCTGGGTATTTCTATTTTCTGTCAGAATCCCCTATTGTTAGCCATGTCTATCCAGATTCTACTAGGTAGCTTTTCTGCCAAAGTCATCCCACGCAAACACGAGCAGCACCCGGGCGTGATAAGCATCGAGTATGATCATCCATGCACAAAAACCACCAAAAGAGTTCACAATTGCTTTCAAAAGAGGAGAATGAAATAAATGCAAATGCAGGTTAGGCAACTCTACCCATAAAGGAACAAAAATTGGATCCGCTTTCAGACTGAAACCATCGTGCCAGTGGTAAGCTTTGAAACGAACTACATGAATAAAAATGAATCCCTCGAAAGAACTTTCTTTACTTCCGCTTCAAATTGAAGACGGACTAAATCGTGACGTTGATCAAGTAATCCTAGCGAGAAATCTCCCTAGAATAACCCAAGTTCTGTGAATCGAGTCCCGAATGTCTTCCAAAGTTTTGCCTATAGTTAGAAAACTTTAGGGCAATCACATGCTTCTCCATGAAAGCTTCCCCACATACTTCATCCGATGTCGTAATTCCAATTGCCGACTCCCCTTGTTTTCAGAATCTAGTTCCTCAACATGCGTATCCGTAACTTCATCAATAAAGAAGGCTTAGGAGCCCCTTCCAAGACCCCCAAGCCCTTGACTCCCCACCATGGGGGAAGGTATATTGGCGGCTGGAGGCGCCGACATACCTGTCAAGAAAAAGGCCTAAACAGGCCTGCACCTAGTGATGGCCAAGCAGGCACGGCATCAGGCGACAGACAGAAACGTTCCAGCGACCAGCAAAGAGATGGCGGTTGAAGTGGTGGCGGCCTATCGTGACGGTGGCCCAAGCGTGATGACGTAGTTTTCCTAGTTATTCCCTGCCCATGAACCCTAGTCGTTGTTCTAATCAAAGGTTGAGATCGTTTTATTTTCCGAAATTGCTTCAAAAAATGAAATCACAATCCTTGCTGTCAATACATCATGTCTCTATCCAACAAGAAGTAGATGGGTTCAGCAGGCTTTGCCGATAGCTGTAACCATCGCTATATGGTATTTAACGACAGTTTTGCCAGCGGTTGTTGACAACTGTCGTTGTATGTTAGTCTAGCGACATTTATGCCAATGGTTTCTGAAAAATCATCGCTGTAATACCCTAGTGACGCCTTTATGAGCGACGGTTATTCAATCGTCGTTGTATTATGTAGCGACGGTTATTGTCGTCGCTAAGTACTTCAGCCACTGTCGCTAAATATAGTTTTCCTTGTAGTGCCAATAAAAAACCACACATAAATTGAGGTACCCAACCTTCCCTTGGTGATCCCCCAATCGCCTTGGGTTCAGAGTGATTTTTCTCAGATCCTCTCTTCGCTAATGTCATTGTTGGATGCACCTTCTATTGATAAAGGGATAGTACCAACGACTTGTGGGGGAAATTAATTTATTTGTCTCATACCAGGCCAGATATTGTTTATGCAATTTGTGTAGTGAGTAAATTTATGCATGATCCTCGGAAACCTCACATGGATGTTGTGGAACGCATATTGTGGTATTTGAAGTTTGCTCCAAGTAAACGGGTTAGTATTCAATAAACATAATCACCTGAATGTAGAAGGCTATACTGATGCAGGTTAGGCAGGTTTAGCAGACAATAGAAGATCTACTTCAGTTGTAGGAGAAACCTTGTGACTTGGAGAAGTAAAAAGCAACAAGTAGTAGCAAGATCTAGTGCAGAAGCTGAGTACAGAGGAATGACTTTTGGGGTATGTGAGTTACTTTAGTTGAGAAATTTGTTGAGGGATTTAATTTTTTAACGCCAAAGATGCAATGAATCTTTACTGTGATCAGCTTTTGGGGTAAAGTCGTAACGTACCCCGATGTGGTGTAAAAGTTTTGCTATAGTAATAAAGGTCTGGCAGCCCATAGTTGCTCCTCCCTTCCGGAGGTTAATCCAAAAAAACTATTGAGATTGCTCATAATTTAGTTCAACATGATCAAACAAAGTATGTAGAGGTTGACAGACACTTCATCAAAGAAAAACTTGAAACGGGAATTATTATCTTTCTGTTTGTGAAGTTCGGAAATCAACTAGCTGATATCCTTACTAAAGCTGTAGCTAGCAAGGTGTTTGACGACTCTTTTAGACAAGTTAGTTATGTGCAATATCCATGCTCCAACTTGAGGGAGAGTGTTAAAATTATGTGATTCTGTTTTCATATTTATGGATTTTATTCTTATATTTCTTTCCCTCTTTTCATTCCCTAGAATCCTCCTTATTTCCTCATTATTTTCCTCAATTGTATTCTTTGTATATAATAGGATTCAATGTAAGCTTGAAGAGATAACATTCAAATATATACTCTTTCAATTGGGTATTTTAAAGAAATTTTTCTTTAATCCATTTTATTTAAAGATTGCAATTAATGACATTGAGATCGGCCTAATGAAAAAATAAAAATAAAAATTTCGAAAGAAATTTCGATAACTGAAATGAAAAATATATATATATATATATTCAATGAAATTTCGATATTTTTCGAGAAATCACATTCGATACATGCAGCAAAGCAACAGTCAAAACGTGTAGGCAAGGCAACAATCAATCAAAACGTGGTATAATATCAATGAAAAATGAATCCATAGAATGTTGGTGGGATAGCAGGAGAATCACAACCACGGGCAGTTAATTAATAATTCTCCACGCGAATTTACTATTTCAGATAATTTCATCAAACAGATTGCCCACATGAATTATGTGGGATGGCATGGGTAATCAGGGGTAATCGCAACCAAAGGCATTAATTAATAGTAATTAATAATTCTCCACGCAATTTACTGTTTCAGATAATTTCATCAAACAGATTGCCACATAAATTATGTGGATAGCATGGGTAATCACGGGTAATCGCAACCAAAGGCAATAATTAGTAATTCTCCCTTTTTTTAACTGATTTCATCACTGGCTCAGTCAGTAGTGTAGTGGATCTTACAGTCATAGCGGAAGTGGTATCAGTAAAGCTTTGGTTTATGTATTATGGACGCCATCTGCAACTATTGGACCACACACTTCACGGAAGCAAGGCATGAAGGGGACGTGATCAGTACTTCAGATGTATTACAGGTATTGTCTTGGTGGAGATGACAAGGTTGAAGGATAAAACTGTTAAGATTGGTTTTGGATCCATGACTGATGCATTTTCAGGTGAGATATGGTTTCTTTCTGGCTCATTTTGAAACAAAATTTTTTTGTTCACGATGCACGTTTTGAACTTTTGGATGCGTGTATTGAAAAGTCAAGTGCGCATCTCAGGAAAAAAATGAACGGTTTCCCACCCCCCCCCCCCTCTCCCCCTGGTGGGTTTCCTCGCTGGTTTCCCTCGACAATTAGACGGGTTCCTAAAAGAAACTCATAATATTGGCTTCATGATTTCATCTAACAATCCTAGAATGAAAAATTAGTTACACGTAAGGAATGTTGATGATCCTTTTTGCTCACAAGACTATAGTAATTCGCCACTCAAAATTTGTCTATGGGGTGAAACAATTCGCATATTTATACTATTTTACAAGAGTGATACAGGAAGAATAAAATCAAAATCTCTAGAAAAATCATCAAGAAATATCCATTCACCATTCTCAGAGTTAGGGATGGCAGTAGGGCGGATTTTCACGGATATCCGCCCCATCCAATCCGTTTGGGGCGGTTTTGGATATGACTGAATGGGTTTCGGGTATCTAAAAAAATATCCGTTCACTATTCGGGGCGGATACGGATTTGGCCATATCCGCTCCGCGGATATCCGTTTATTATGTAACATTACAACAATACCCTTCCCCTATTATAAAGTGATTAAACTCATCCCTCCTTCACACCCGCCTCTCCCTCTCTTGCCTCTCACACAGAGAAGTCTCTGTCTCCAGAGCGATCTTCTCCCTCTCGCCCAGTCGCCCTTCCTCACACCACCCTCACTGCTCCCTCCAGTCGCCCTTCCTCACACTTCCTCACACCGCCCTCCCTGCTCCTTCACACCGCAGTGACCGCACACAGTCGCCCTTCCTCACACCGCCTCCCTGCTCCCTCACACCGCACACCACCACCTCGCCTAGTCGCCCTCCCTGCTCCCTCACACCGCCGTCACCGCGAAGAGATCCTGCCTCCCTCGCAAAGAGATCTCTATTCGAAAGACAAGGATTTGAAGCTTGGGGATCGAAAGACAAGAATTTGAAGCTTGGAGATCAAAATCAGATCTGGATCGATTTGAAGCTTGGAGATCAAAATCAGATCTGGATCGATTTGAAGCTGATCGATTTGAAGCTTGGAGATCAAGATCAGATCTGGATCGATTTGAAGTTGATCGATTGAAGCTTGGAGATCAAGATCTGATCAGATCTGAGATCTCGAATTTGTTGTAATTTTTTTTGAATTTGTTGTAATTTTCTTTTTTTTGTATGGTTTGTAATTTCTGCAATTTTTGTTAATTTTTGTATGGTTTGTAATTTCTAGAATTTTTTGTAATTTTTGAATGATCTCACCAAATTTGTATAATCTGTTTTTCCTGTAATTTTTGTAATTCGATATTTGAGAATATGTTTTTTTTTCTCCGGGTATTTTGGGCGAGGCGGATATCCACCAATCCGTTCGGTTTGGGGACGGTTTTTTACAAAATATGATAAACGGATATTCGGGGCGGATTTGGATATCCGTGATCTCCAGCGGAGCGGGGATGGATTTGTCCAAATCCGCCCCGTTGCCATCCCTACTCAGAGTGTAGATATCTTTGGTTCTAAATTGCAACTATCTTGATTTGTTGCAAGATTTTTCGTTGTTTTTCTATCAGTAAAATTCTAGAGATGTGGTAACTAGAGGAAAAGCCAAATATTGGATATGAACATTGATAAGGCATGGTTTGGATTCGGGAATCAAATGGATTATGAGAATAAAATCAACTGTATGAAAATAAAATCAAATATTGATTTTGTGTGCACTTTGGGTTGTGGATCATATGAATTGGGTAGTGAGGTTGTTAGGAGTGCTCATATGGGTTTACAAAACTAAACCCCCCCCCCCCCCCCCCCCCCCCCCCCCCCCACCCCCCCCCCCCCCCTCTCACATACACACATGTATATATTTCGTTCGAAATTTCAATATTCCTCTCTTACACCTTACAACAATAAACATTGCATATTATTTTTAAAATTAAATTGATTATTCTATTTATTGCAAATGATCTAGACACCACAACTATAAATTTCTTAAAATAATAGGTGTTTTTGAAGCCACCATGGATGACTCTTCGATCATACTGCCACGGTCTTCCAAATAGTAGATGACAATCATCCATAGGGACAACGTCACACCACACTTCATCTTTTTAAGTCTTTCCAATGGAAAACTGAACTAAACTTCTTTATCAACTCGTACCTCATTTCCCTTTTGTGGCTAAGAAAGCTTGTACGGTTGTGGGTGTTTTCAGTCTTCAGATTCAGCTTCTCCACCATGGTTGTAGCAACTACGTTTTCAAATATTACCCCATCGATGATGACATCACAAACTTTTCCATGGAAGGTACACCTCGTATGGAAAATATTGTTCCGCTGCGAATCACCTCCTCTACGGGATTTGAATTCAAACTACAGCGAATGACCAGACTTGCTCCTTCGTCACCATACGTAATCTCGTCATCATACTTCAAATCTCCATCTTCTTGGAAAAACTCTTATTCGCCAGGTTTTTTTTTCACCTCCTCAATAAGTGAGACTATTTTTTTATTCGGGCACTCTGAAGCAATGTGACCCGACCCCTGGCATTTAAAGCATCAGACAGTAGTTAAACAACTAGAACTTGTCGTTGCATCTGGTCTCCGAAATGACTTTGACACCATATCCGACTTTGCACTGACTCGCGAAGTAGGAGTTCCCTTTGCAGCACTGGTAGTGTTAAAAGAAACACCTTTTGCACTACCCTCTTTGTTCCACGACCTACTTTCACTGTTGCGAACTTCCTTTAATTGTCTTTCCACCTTCAAAGAAAGCTTTACCATGTCATTGCAGGTCCAATACTGTTGTAACTGAACTGTATTGCCTATGTCACTTCGCAGGCTCCCCAAGTCACGTGCAATAGTTTGCTATTTTGGTTCATCAAGATCACAAAGCATTATGAGATTTTGAAATTCTGTAGTGAACTCCTCTACAGATAAATCTCTTTGCTTGAAATTATGAGCCTTCAAGAAAGAGTCTTGAAGATAATGATCTGGCAGAAATTTTTTCTTCATCTTATCCCAAGTCTGGATTCGTTTCTTTCCTTCGTGAATTCTCTATTTCTTCAAATGTTCCCACCAATGTGAAGCGTGTCTTTTTAACTTAATAGCCACTAACTTCATCTTTTGTTCCTCCGCGATATCTTTATAGTCAAAAACTCGCTCCATTGTATGAAGCCAATCAACAAACTCTTCAACTTGATCTTTCCTTCAATTTTGGAATGTCAACTTTCATGTAAGGAACTCAATGTTGACAATGATGATTTCTTCCTCGATGCATCTAACGCTCATCTTTACCGGATCCACGTGCATAATAAAAAGGATTAACATCATCCTCTTTCAAAGATTCTTCTTTAAAATCATGATGAGACTTTTCTTGCTCTCAAGTTTCAACACGAGCAAGTCATTCCTCAAGCTGCTGCACTTGCCTTCTTAATTCCTCCACCTCAATATCGCAAAGCTCCATTTGTGTACTTGAGGTTCTTCATTGTAATGTTCACCACAACAACCACGAGCATCACGACCAACCATTTGTAGATAATGACTTGAATCTGCTCTGATACCAAAACTGACACCGGATAACTTTGCAGATGCGAAAAGATAAGAACTATTAGCCACTCAAGGAATCCAATAAGAGATAAAAGTAGGAAAGATGATAGATATCTTGCCACTCTAAGGAATCCCCCAAAGAGATAAGAGATGAATATTCACTACTCTATGGAATCCACCAAAAAGATAAGAGATAGTGAATTACGAAGAACACTCTTTAGTAATAATATATTATGAATT
>QNQO01011246.1:0-20955 GCA_003290165.1 Berberis thunbergii | reverse complement strand
GACCCTCAAGCTGAAAGAGAAACGAGACGTTGAGGGAGTACGTCACTCATTTTAATGATGAGTTGACCCATCATACGACGATTATGTTGTAACTATCATCACGACTTTCACTTCGGGTATGAAAGTTGGAAGCTCTATGATTTCATCACCCTGAAACCCTCAACAAATATGACGGATTTGCTCAGAGATGCCTAGAGATACATCATTTGTATGAATGCTAGCCACCAAGAGAGAGGCAGGAGTCAGAGAAAAAACCATATGTCATAAAGATCGGAAAGAGGATGAATGACAGTAATAAGAGGAAGTACACAGATGGCGAGACCGACTCAGGCCCCCCAAGCAAGACAAGGCCTCAAATTACGTTGGTCCATGTCTGTCACCCCTCTCAACACCAGTTTGTCCGACATCCTTGTTCCATCAAGGATTGGGAAGACGTGAAGTGGTCGCCTAACAGCGAGGAGATCTTGCTAGGCATGACAACATCAAATACTACGCCTAACACAAGGAAGACAGACATGATATTAAGGATTACAGAAACCTCAGAGGAGAAGTCGAGTAATGGATAAGGAAAGACAAACTCAAGGAGTTCCTAGGCTCGAACAGAAGCAGTGCCAATTAAGCAAAGGAAAGAGCAAACGTTGTCAAGGAATCGAAAAGGAAGCTTCTGGAGTCATTTACATCTTCCATGGGTCGGTCCTGAATGAAAGCAATCAAACAAGTCTTGAAAAAGGACACTGATCGAGATGCAGACACTATCTCAGTACGAGGATCGATAAGTGTAGCACGCACGAGTTCACAGTCGATCCCATCACTGACGTTTGGAGAGGGATCTCCATGAGGTACATTATCCTCATAATGACGCTCTAGTCATCTCCGTCCTTATCATTAAATGGGAAGTAAAGAGAGATTTTGTGACGCTTGAAGCTTACTAAATGTCTTGTTCATCGGTGCACTCTGCGACATGCAGCTACAGGAGAAAGACCAAATGCCCACCAACCACCCTATGGTTGGGTTCAACGGAAAAAAATGCTTCCCCATCGAGAAGATCAATCTAATGGGTGTTCATGAGAGCCACAGCTACGAAAGTACCTTGTCCAAGAGTTCATGGTAGTTGACGCCCCATTTACCTAACATCATTCTGGAAAGGTCATGGCTTCATTATATGGAAGCAATGGTATCCACCTTGTACCAATGCATAAAATATAAACAAACCATGCCTAAGGGATTATCCGAGGAGATAAACCAACAGCAAGAGATTGCAATTATGCATCCCTAAAGCAACTGAACTGTTGTCAGTTACAGCTTGGGTCTACACAACAGGCATGTAAAGCATCAGGCCTAGACAAAAGAGTTGAACCACTCTATGAAAGCGGAGGAGCCCAGATAACCGAAGTGGATCTATGCAGAAATTTAAAAGTCAAAGCTAAAAACGCGATTCTGACCATTCCAAGAGCTATTAATAAGCAAGGAACTGCCCGCCAACACGAAGTCCACTATTCAATAACTTTGTTAGCTTTTAAAAAGCTTCGCTAGAGAGACCACGCAATCCGAGCCATGACCATTTGCACCTCTTTCAGCGTCGGATTAGCTTAGTCTCCGCTCGGAGTTAAATTATTGGTTGCTTTGATTTCATTTCTTGTTTTCTGTTTTTCATTTCAGTGTAGAAGAGTTGTTCGTACCGGACACATTACAGAAATAAAACAGATTGTATTGATTGCAATGAGAGTTATTACAAAGCTTGTCGACCAACAAGCACATCAGTTTTACACTACAAGTATCTAAGTCTGATGCAAGCATTTATCCGCTGAAACAAGGGTAGAGACTCTGATATGTTCATCCACCTTTAGAAGAGAAGTTGCGAGAGTAAAGCGTTCGGAGCAGAAGGCGAAGGAACACACTCAATTCATCGCTCCGTCGAACCACCCCACAAAGACGATTCGAAAGTGGAACCTCGATTCAATATGTCTCATGAAGAGGAATATGGGAAAACAACAAAAAGTTGGCAAAAACGTCCCTGGACAAGCGGACGGTCGAGGTTTCACAATGCTGCCAAGTAAGGGCGACTTTCAGACGTGTAATGCTGTGATGAGCAGAGGTGCCACATTAGGAACGAGAGTCACGACTTCCAACACTCTCATCAACCATAAACTAGCTGCGAGGACCATTCCTCGACAATAGTAAATAGATGAGGGAGTGCTTGAGCACCGAAAGATGGAAGACAAACCTGACCCTCGAACGAATGTTCGTAATTCTTCTTCGCAATGTAAGAAGATATTACAAAATCTCATGATATCAATCTGGCGTCCATCAAGATTAGGCGACACATCATAATAGCAAGTCTTATCAAGACTCATTTGTACAATGTTAGAACATTCGAAGACTCCAGTGGAAGATATCTTCATTCAGCCTTTGGAAAACCCAAAGCAAATTTCTGGTAAGATGTATTTGATAACATGCTCTACTATTTTCATTGCAGTGTTTGAATGTCGAATAGTCAGCCCATATATAGACAAATGGTTTACTAAGAGGCATTAACAAGCAGTTACTTCAACATTAAATGTCGTACGAGAAATCGGGAAAATGTCGGTTTCAATAGCAAATGCACAAGTCCACATCTTTTAAATTAATGACCATGTAGACAGCCCCATTAACAAATGGGCCAAAGCTTATGCCTTTCCAGATCTAGCCCTGAACCGTCTCGTAGAATGAGTCGTATCCCTGGGCATGTTGATCCATAAAAAAATTTCTAAATGGGCCTTTCAACTAATGGGTCAAGCTTATGCCCTGCCAGATCCAACCCAACACACACAAAGGAACAAACAACAAAAAATCTGAGTGCCCACAGAATAAGGAGTGCGCCTACAAAGAGTTGTCATACAACCTAAGGCATCGATTCCATTATATTCCGTTGTTGTTTATTAAAGTCGGTCAATCTATTATTAATTCGATCAATCGATTTGACATTGGAATCAGATCGTCAGGCGAGTTAGTAAGTCAAGAACCCCAAGTTAGACTTACACACCCAATATCTTACAAGTGAGTTAAGTAAGTTAGGACCCCAAGTCAGACTTGCACGCCTAGAATCTTACAGGCGAGTTAAGTAAGTTAGGACCCCCAAATCAGACTTACACGCCCAAAATTCTACATGCGAGCTAAGTAAGATAGAACACCTAAGTCGAACTTACACGCCCAAATCTTATTCTAACCAAAGCTTAGTCGGTTTTGACCTATGACAATAGCTTCTGGTACGTTCTAACGCCCAGTTCGTTAAGTTAAACGGCTGTCAACAGTTTAGAGGGTGGCAGCTTAGTCAGCGCTCTGATGCTTGATCAAGACGGTGTGACAGGGATCATTGTCCAAACATGGGTAATAGAGACCGAACTTGACCAAAGCTTAGTAGGTGATGACAGAAGATGATAGGCTCTGGTCTTCCCGAAGCCTAGTTCGCAAATAACGGATTCCGACGACCTAGAAAGTGGTAGTCTAGTCAGCGCTCTCAATGCCTGATTAAGATGGCTTGCCAGGGTCACTACTCATATGCAGACGATGATCGTGAATCTAAACCAAAACTTAGTCAGCTGCTGCTAATGACGATGGTTTTGGACTGCTCGAAGCCTAGTTCATTATGCGCGGATTCCGACGACCAAGAAAGTGGAACATAGTCAGCGCACATGTAGAGTGGTGAAGACTGCTTGCCAGGGATCATTGGCCAACTACAAACAATGATCACCGAACCCTCACCCAAACTTTAGTCAGAACGACTGACGATGATAACTATCGGCTTGCTTCAATTCCTAGTCCACCACAAACGGATAAAGATGGGTTGGAAAGTGGGAGCTTAGTCAGTGCTTATGTAGTCTAGTGAAGACGGCTTGCCAAGGACCACCATGGTCGCTGAAACCTGACCCCGGTTTAGTCATTCATAACTAGCGATAACAACCCTCGATCCAATTAAGCCTATTGTATGAATAACAAATAAAGACGAGTCAAAAGTACGCTCAGAGTTCTGTAAACTCACTACACCAAAAACCCCCATTAGCCACGGTTTTATACCGTGGGCGTAAGACATTACCACGGCTAAGAGCCGTGGACTACAGGGGCGTCGCAAAATTTTTGTCACGACTAAAAACCGTTGCTAAACATTGTAGCAACGGTTTTATGGTTGGGTGGGGGGGCGTTATTTGCAGACAATTAGCAACGTTTTAAACCGTTGCAATAAAACGAGCAACGGTTTTAAGCCGTAGCAACATTAGCAACGGTTCTAAGCCGTTACAAAGTGTAACTATTAGCAACGGTGATGAACCGTGGCTAATCATGGCAACGGTTATGAACCGTGGCTAAGTGTATATAGTGGCAACGGTTTTAAACCGTGTCTAAAAGTAGCAACGGTTTATAGCCGTGGCTAACCATGGCAATGGTTTTGAACCGTGGCTAAGTGTATATATTGGCAACGGTTTTAAACCATGTCTAAAAGTAGCAACGGTTTAAAGCTGTGGCAACCATGGCAACGGTTTTAAACCGTGGCTAAGTGTATATATTGGCAACGGTTTTAAACCGTGTCTACATTTAGCAACGGTTTATAGCCGTGGCTAACTGTGGCAACGGTTATAAACCGTGGCTAAATATTGTGAATTAAACCGTGGCAAAGGTGCTAGCGACGGTTTTAAGCCGTGGGTAGGTAAAACAAAATTAAAAAAAAAATCTGGTTTGTTGCAACGCTTTGAAACCGTTGCAAATTAATATAATCGAAAAAAAAAATTTATATTTTTTTTTGCTGCTGCAGCAAAATCACAGCTGTGTCACCTGCAAAATCAGTCCTTACACATAGTCCACACAAATAAGACAAAAGAATCATAAATTGGATGAACTAATTCAGCCTGAATTAAACAAATTAATTATCAATAATAATTCAACATATTACAAGCAATTGGTCATCGTGATTGCTCCAAACCTCTCCAACATGATCACTTAATCAAATACATAATTATTCCTAATACAACTGGGTGATGTCCCTTTCAAAACACCTCCATGTTAGGCCAATAAATGGATAAGAACTAAAACACAATGCAGATCTGCAGAAGCTGAAGGAGTGACAACACAACAAAAGTATGTACAAACCTTTGCCAATTGCTGAGTCTGGATGATATTTATGCACATCTGAAACACAGGTTCTGCAAACTGAGCAAACCCAGAACCTAATGCCTGAAACAGATAGAACAAGAGTATAAAAACTCTATTGTTTCATTCGGTCTAGAAGAGACTTCCAAAAGTTTAAAAAAAATAAGTCGTGTAGAACTATAAGTTAAAAGTATTAGTTCGACATGAGCCTGACAGCTGTTTAATCAAATAGAAATTTTTTAAATGACTCAGGCAAGGGAAAAAATACTGTCCTATAGATGTAAAACACTCGAGCAAGGGAAAAAGATCTCTGTTGGCATTCGAAAGCTGCTGCCACTTTGCAATCACTGGAGGCATTAAAATCTCAAGATATCTTGGCTGTAATTCATCATCATAGAGAACAAGTTAACTTACTATTTTTGTTCAATGCTGGCAGTCAACAAGATGAAAGACATTACATGATACCTGAAGGTTTCGTTAGCATCATTTATATACAATCCGAAGGTTTCGTTTCTAAAAGAGTTTAGACAAAAAGGGATTAGCAATTGTCAGATATTTGACATAATAGCCAAAATGTAAAGTGAAAGAGCACTTATATAAAACAAACCTGATATTGCCCAAAAGCACACAAGAGATGGTGCAAAATGACTTCCAACCGTGGAGCCAACTCCTCAGCAGCTTCCTGGCATTTATAAATTTAAAATTGAGAACTTGTCGACAAAAAGTTTGAAAACCATTTTGAAAACTAATAACTTGTCGACAAAACATGCAATTAGAAACCATTTTGAAAATAACTACGCAAGTGATCATCATCCTGTTGTCAGATGAAGATTAAAATCTAATCCAACCAATAATATCTAGCATGAAACATATAAAAATTAAATCAGCAAAAAAAATCATTTCCTGGTTGGACATCAAAATCCAGGGCATGTCCTTTTTTTTTTTTTTGAAAGCCAAGGCAAAAACTAAAAACAATGAAAATACAAAACTTAAAGCAATCAACTTAAATCAACTCACAGTCAGTCTCTCAACCGTAGAACACGCAGCACACGCGCGTTTATGCGACAAATCAAGTTACACCGGACTGCCCAGATCAACCGGCATACACACGCTCCAATCTTATTGCCAGAAATGAAATATGTACATGTTTGAGCAACTCTCAAAAACACGTTTAAAGTGAAAAGAAAGATGTATGGATAGTCTTTGAGGAAACATGTAGTCCTAGTATATCAAATGAGAGAAATTAATTGATTAATAATCACATCTGGATTGCAGAAAAATAAATATATAAGATAATTGGACCCTCGTGGATTGTCAAGTGAACCCCGACAAATCCCCCCTCACAAGAAATCATTCCGTAATGAAAGAAGTTACAGCTAGGTCAATGCTATAGAAATTCCAAACATCAACTTCACCATTTGGTTTAATGTGAGGAAAAAAGTATTAAAACGACCAAGTCTCTCAGTAACGATGATCACCATAAACTAAAGCAATGCCTAGCCTATATGTATACGAGAATGTGAAATAAGACAGTGACTTAACAATTCCAGTTTTCCACTATACCTTGTTGAAAACAACTTTGTCCATGATGGGAGCTGCTACTTCATGGCTCTTTCCTTTCTTCATGTTACCAAGTTTGCTGCTGCAGCATTTAGCATAGCACATCAGAGCAACACATGGAAACAATAGAAGAAAGGGTATAATGTATCAAGCTATGATTTGTTGCAATGAGAAAGTTTTCACAGGGCATTATAGCTCCATTTGTTTCTTAGAGCTTATACTTTTCTTGTGTTTGGCAGTATATGCAAACTTTCAAAGAAACATGATCCAGAATACTGTATTTCTGACTATTTAAGATGTAAAATCAATATAACATCACTAAACATGTATGATGTATAAAATACAGCAAATTAGGCAGCCATGAATAGAGAGAGCATAGAGGAAAACCATCCCAAAGAATACTGACAGACAACAACTGCTATTTTTGCATGTGTACAAGGGAAATATTTGATTGCTTATGTGTTCTCCACGAGTCACGACAACTCTTATTTATTCGAGTGAGAAAAAATAAATTGTGCCACGATTTTAGGAAGCCTTCCTAGTGGACTCACACTCTAATAGCAGCAAACATAGGAAACCCACCACTTTGGAAGTTCTACATGTATGCCTCCTCAATCACCCGATCAAATATATGTGCCAGAGGAAGAAATGACAAGTAAACATCCTTGTCCACCAACTGTTAACATTTTCGCAAGAATAAGATATAAGAAACATAACAATTCCGGGCCACATGAGGCGGAAGCAAATCTAGAGCAGCTTTTGTAAAGAAACATAACAATTCTAGCACTACAACTATTTCCGTCTATTATATTGAAATAAATAAATAAAATTAAAAATAAAAGAATTTATAAAGGTTGAAGATAACTGTTACCTCAATAAGAGGTAGGAGACTTTTATGAAAATCCAAATTATGTTTCAGGAGCAGCTTTTTTTAGTTTCTTTTCAGTAAAACAGCAAAGCAGGCAGCAGCAGCAGTAACGCGCCAAAGCGTAGCAGCAGCATCAACGCCGCGCAGCAACAGCAACAGCAACAGCATCAGCAGCATCAACGCCGCGCATCAACAGCAACAGCAGCATCAGCAACAGCAACAGAGCGCAGAAACAGCAAGTACGCCAGTCCGCCCCCGCATGAAACAGCAGAAAAAAATTTCTCCACCCACGTCGCTTTCCTCGCCAGTCCATGAGTTTATTGGAAAGAAGTTTTGAACTAGCTATCCATGAGTTTCTTGCACTATGTTCTGATTGACTTGACATAATTGCCGAATGACTAAAACACCTGCGTAATCCACTACTACTATTATCAGCATCATTACTAATGCTACTACAAAGATGAAACTCTTGGAGTCTCCTCACAGCAATTCCTTGTCTTGGAAGCTCTTGATGCAGTCATCAAACATTTGAGGGAGTGTTTTGAAAGCACGGAGCCCCAACTGTTCAATCTTGCTAGTGTCCATGCTATCTAGCTTGTCATCTCCTTTCTTCTTCGCACACCTAAAAAATGGTCATATTCCACTTGGTCAGAAAAGAGATTCTACAAAGGAAACAGAGTCCTATTATATGGTTTACACTCACTTGGTTTCAATTGGGTAGGAGGGATACTTGGCCTTTAGCATCTTAATGATGTCGGACCAGTGAGCTACTTTGCTTGAACATATAAACCTGCCTGATGCTTTACTTTCTTCCATTGCTAACATGTGGGCGGAAACCACATCATCAATGTGTACGAAACCCAATGCTGTGTTTGGGTACTCCCCTAGTTTTCCTGATCAACAAATTGTTGTTATTGAAATTTTCAAATTCTTGGCTATGGTGTCATAGTTGTGTAAAATTTATAAAAGCAATCGAACAGGGCAAGAGATCTGACCTTTTATGATCCCTAGTATCATGAGGAGTGTGCTGGTTGGTTGTGGTGCAATTAGGGGCCCACCACAAACGATGGATTGATCACTACTAGATTGATTCCCTTCTCTTCTGCCAGTCGCCAAGCCTCTTTCTCACCCAATGTCTTTGCGTATGCATACCACAGCTGCATGCAAAGTTATCTATCGATCAGTACGACCCAAGTTTCACATTCATTATAATGTTTCTTTCTGTAAAACTTTGGTTTAGATGTAGGCATTTCTTAGCATTTTGTATTGATGTAGAGTTGTTATTATAACTTATGAGAGCTTATAGCAACATGGTGTCTAAGACAGCAAAGTGGTATCTATAAACATACGTGCATGCATTGTAGCAAGTCAGAGAAGTACATTGTAATGTTTGCAGTATTCAGGATCGCTCCAATGCGTTTCATTAAGAGGGGAGACATTTTGGACATCATAATGGTATCTTATTGAAGAACAGGACGAAGTGAGTACAACCCGCTTAACAGTGCGTGATTGGAGCAGGAGCTCAGAACATTTATTGTTCCCTTTATAATTGGATCGATCAAAGTTTCCTGCCATCGAATCATGAGTGGATCAGACCAAAGAGATTATCCATGAAGCCTTCTCTGGAAATGCATACAAAATCATAACATCTGAAGATTTTGACAGAATTACTTGCCTGGATGCGATCATCCTGGGACACAAGAACGGGGGATGCAGCATGGAAGACACCGTCTACACCTTGTATGACATCATCAAAGCTCCCATCCACCATGAGATCAGCTTTTACCAGCTTTAGTCTTTCCTTTGCTCCATTCATTTCCCATAGGAACTTAACTTTTTCTACGTCCTCTATCAAAAGAAAAGGTATCTATCAGTGGTTTGTTCATGAAGTCAAGGCCAAAACATGTCAAATCCTGCAAATTGAAAGTTGGGTTTGCCCTCCTTTAGTCAAGTAGTAACAAAAAAAGAGAGTAAAGAAACCTGGGTTGCGAACAGTCGCCCTGACATTGTAGCCTTTCTCTAGTAATGCTTTCACCAAGTAAGCTGCTATAAATCCAGTTCCTCCAGTTACACAAAACTCAGGCATCTCTATCTTTTACAATCTGAATGCTCTGTCTGAAAAATGAAACCGCATTGAATGCTTTATATAAGGTTCATGGAAAGTTAGTTTTGATATTGGGGAGATACTGGTGGTTCTCATTGTTCTTGTGATCATGAAATAAGGTAGGGATCCCCCCCTAAACTTTCTTATTAACAACAATGCTATGGGTTGGTACGAGGATGTATATGCTCTGCATCTTTGGACTTTTGGAGTAGCTTGAGTGTCAAAATGTGGTGTGTTAACTAGATATGTCATGCCAAGGTGGTTGTCATATGCTCACATACCACCAATGCAGACGTAGTCGGCTTCAATAACTGTAAGGCATCAGATGAGTCCGTTAGTCCAGAAAGTTGCTTCGACAACCAATCGAAAGCCACAAAAATTACATACAGCATGCTGCAATGAAACTCTTAAACAAATGTAGTTCAAGTACTATGAAATTAAAAAATTCCAGATCCATGTCAAATACATTCTAAAGAGATGAGCAGCATCATTAAACAAATTAGCAAAAAGAAGAATATCAAACTTGAAATTATTGGTGCTCTAAGGAAGAGCCACACACAGACAGACACAGACAGTGATACTCTATATAGTAAGAAACTCGAATGAGATTGGAATGGCTTTAATACAGGTAATCCAACATGTATAGATAGAAAATTAGAAACTAGCATACCTTGATCTTTGATGGGCTTTTCTCCAGTGTTTTCCTTTACAGGATTGCTAGACATTATAAAGCGGATCTTTTGGACACTAGACTTCACTTGTGAACCCTTTATGTTTTTCTCATTGGACACTTTCTCACTTTCTGTGTGCTCCTTTACTTTCTCTTCTTCTCCCACTTTCTCTTTCTCCTTCTTTTCATCCCTGTAGCCACTGTCCTCTTTCAGCACTATCTCTTCTTCACTATCCTCATCAGATTCACATTTCAAATTAGCAGATTCCGCTTCATCTTCAACTTTCTTGTCAGCTTTGGAAAACTGATTTTGCTTTTTCTCAACTGCTGAACTTTGTTTCTGTTAGTTGACAATAACAAAAGAAAAATTAAAACCTAGAACGTAAGCAGGTAATAAATGTAGTAAAAGTTTGTTAACATTTGATATGCTTTATGTACAAGATCAATGATGACAACTGTTAAGAGTAGGGAAAAAGACCAGTGGTCTCGACAATGTAAAGGAGCTGCAGGTTGAACATGAAACAGAGGGAGATCTGAATGGCTCTTGTTTAGGGTACATAAACAACGAAGGTGTTACCACACATCATGTTGTTAGTATGCAGGCAAAACCAACCAGAATTGTGATGAAATGCTGAGCTGTAAATATATTGTCCCTCAACTTGCAATGTATATATAACAGAATAACACCATACTTTTCCTCATTAAAATAAGTTCTCTTGGGTCAAATTTAATGCGTGAATAGATGCAAAAACCATGTACTAGTGGGTGCTTATATCATATCACTGAGATGTTGATTGCATTTAGTAGATACCTAACTGTTATTGGGGAGAATTTTGAGCATGCATCCATGGGGGTGGTTCATTTTAGTCTAGAAATAAGTCCATGGCCAGAAGAAAGGTGAGAATTGAGAATTCTTAGTGGAGATTAACCCAACAAAATCAACAAACAAACTGAAACTGTTCATGATTCTTTTTCAAAAAAATTCTAAACGCGATACAAGAAACACATTCATTACGTCATACTAGAAACACACTTTTCTGTTTCATCGAGTTAGGGTGACTTTTTTGGATTATTTTGTTTATTTGTACAAGAAGCTGAATCTTCGAATTAAATGCAGCTACATAAAAATCTTTTTATGATCAAAGGGACTATTTAATATGTTCAGTAACCATGACACTGAGACATGTCAGTTCAAGCTCTTGCCAGACGCTAATTGTTGGGATTCCATGAATTACGAATATGGTCATCTCCTAGGTAGATAGCAAGGTATAATATTAATTTCATTAAAAAGGGAATAGCTTACATACCTTATCCGCAAGGATATTTACTGTTCCATGGTTTGACGTCAAATCTGCTGATGCAACACAAGGAGGCAGCTGAAAGCTCACCACTATGTTGTCGACAGTCTTTCCAGGATCGTTTCGGATGCCAACTAAAACACTTACACCAGCATCTGAGGTTAACTGTGGCTTTATGTATAATGGGGTCTTTAAATTTTTGATCCTGTAAAGTAGTAAAAATAAGAATTTAGGATAATTTTACCCACACAGAAAACACAGTACTGATTAGAATGCCATGAAGATGCAATCCACAATTCATGCAGTGGCAAAGAAAAGAACAAGATGAACCAAACAGCATTGCACAATCAATCCAGTATCGGTGGATGAAAAGATTGTACCAATGGCTGAACCAAAAGAACATTAAGAAAAAAGAATACTTTAGCTGACAATTGAACGAAAAATATAAATTAAAAATGGTGAATGGCCATATCAGATACGAAGATCAAATAAAAAGGAATAAGAATCGAACCAAGATAGTCACGTACTCGCATACTTGTTCCCGCGATAACTCATTCAACATGCAGATGGACCTTGAAGATCAACTACATGGATTGCATTCAACTCAGATGCCCCTATCAATCATCAAGTTCCGCATGAGTTCTACACCATACGAAGAAATCACCAACGTCCAAATCCCCCATCTTGTCTCCTTTTGGATCACTTTTGTAAAGTTTCACCCCAGTCTTGAATTTGAAGCACAAGGAAAGTCTGATCTCTGTTGCAGGGTTCAATGATCCATGACAAGCGCAAGAGAATTGATGGATAGGATCTACAACCTCTAATGCTATTGCAATGACATTCCTTTTCCCAATCACAAACTTTGTATCTCCTTGACACTGAAGGAACAGGATTGCTTGGAGAAGGAAACCTCGCAACACCTTGAGAAGATGATGGTAATGGAGATGGTGGTAATGGAGATGGAGGTACTGAAGATGGTGAACGAAGATGGAGGTAATGGATTATCTGGTTGCCTTGTCGATTGTGCACCGGATGACGGTGTATCTTCAGTTCTTTGAACAACTCCTTGTATTCCCTCACTTGTTGATGGTCTTACATAAGTTCCACTTTCAAGTCTCTCTCGTATCCATCTAACATTTTCTTCCAATCTTTCATATTTTTCTTCCCTTTTTTTGGCTTCCAATGTTTTTTCCAATAGCAATGAACGAGCGGGAAGTGCAGCATCATACTTCCTTTTAGAGACAGTGGTTCCAACACAACAAGTACGTCCCCTCGCTTCTTGGCCAAACACTTGGCTTAGAGGATCCTCATCAATAGTGAGGTCAATGTTACCTTGAGTTGAAGATTCTTGCAATGCAGCTTTTTTTGCTTTAACTTGTTCCTTCAAAATAATGAAAAAATAAAATAAATCAGGACACAAATAATATTCAAACAACTACAAAGTAAATTAAGAATTGGGTATAAAAGACATCATTGGGCACATACCATATATTGTTCAGAACCACGCGTAGGTTTTCCATCCTTTCCCGTGTGACAGGCAATCCATATGTCAGTGCGTGTGACTGGTTCTCCATCAGGGTTCTTCTCAACCTATATACTTGAAAGATTAGTCTCAGCCTATAAAGTTAAATGGTATATAATATTGTACTAGTAGCTAGAAACTCAATTACCATTTCGTACTCTACTTCTGCAGCACTCTTTTGGCCACCCCCCCATACATACTTTGAAGCCTTTTTGTTTTTTGCATTTTGGTCTCTAATTGCCTTCGCTTCAGGGGTGCTCTCATGGCGAACAAACTCCTTCCAATCCTCCTCTCTTACACCATTTGGAACATGCTTCTCTTGTTCCTCAATGGTAGGATACTTATCCAAATAATTCTTCCTAAGATGTGCCTTGAACCTTCTATAATATTCAGGCATTTTCAAATGCACACTCTTTTTCACATAATTTGGAATGTCGTATTCACGCTGCAAATAAGCCATTGAGATATAAGTTGAAAATAATATAAGACATTATGAAAATCAAATATGTAAAATCTCACCTTGAGGCCATTCCACACATCCTCTTTGTAGTTGTCAGTAACATGGTGCCAACCCTTGAATTTGATGGGCACCAGGGTTTCAACAAGCTTTCCAATGTTTTTATTGAAATTTCTAGCACCATGTCCAACTGCTAAACCGTGGACGTTGAACTGTATGGTTTGTTTAACTTCAATGTCATCATTTGTAGATCTGGTGACATCAATGGTGGAGAGATCATTGCCGCGAGTACTATCCATCTCTATCAATGAAGACAGTTATAGATATTAACCATTATCAAACAAAAAGATATAAGAATCAACTATATACACCACATTTATAGATAATTTCATTCCACAACATATCACCACAAATAGTTTTTTATAAAGCATTTATAGATAAGAAGATTAGGATGACTAGGAATGACGAAATAGAGTATGAAAAAGGGAAGATATTAATGATAATGATAATGAGGATGATTAAAAAAAGTAATTAGTTTCTTAACAAAAACTACTTTCAGACAGAATTGTTGGATAGACAATGTAGAAGGAAGGGTGTGGTCACTCTCCTAGAATTCCTAAGGAAATTAGGTTCATGATGAAAATCAAGATGAGAAAAAGAAACAATTGGTAGTGATGAGTATTATATCTATACAGGCCTAAAGCCTCTGAATTTCCTTTGTTGGTCATGAAAGTTAACTCACTCTTTATATGAATAAAATATGTCTACAGTCAGCAGCTATAGTCTTATATATTTAGAGTTTGAAATCGGTACCTAATGGCAAAAGGAAATCAAGTCTAGCATGGGAGGAAGCAACAGACTAATCATTCTGCCAATTGATATGCAAAGAGATGAATACCAACACTTGGGAGTGGTTAAACTGATGTTCAATAAGAAGTCAAGTTCAGAGGAGATTCATAGACCATTTTGATAGATTGATGTTAAGATTAAAAAAATATGAAGGTCGTACTTGCTTTAGTATAGATAGTGAATAAAGAGCAGGCATATCTGAATGAAAACTTTCCATAATTTAAATAGTTGTAGGCTCCGAATCCTATTTCATTCAATATCAACAAGAAACTGGGCAACTTCTTCTATACCTTACATTCAAAGATTAAAACCGAAGAGCCCCTTTTATCCTATTTCATAATGAGGGTTGAGAATCATAGCTTACAGCACAAGTTCTGGGAGCTACATTCCCATCTACATTGTGTGTTTATTCATTATTAAAAGTTAATGTACTGGATGTCTAACTAAATGAAAAGCTATGCTGTTTGCTAAGAGTTGTTTCAACATGTTGTAGAAATGTCTTAAACATTGCTATGAAGCATGCTTCTACTTCTCAGACCCCTGTTTAATATTCAATCAATATGAAACTCATAAAGAAATGTCAGAGGGTAAACAAAACACAATATATCAATCAATTTAAAAAAAGTTTGCGGCATGAGATCCAACACAAACAAAACTTTGAATTTGCTTCAGAAACAGTCTTCATAGGCTCTGTTTCATTTCTTTTATTCTGATTGTGAGGTTCTTATTCAAGTCAGACATATGAATACTCAAATGCTCAAATGATCAAGTCAGGCATATGAATACATGGACATAATGATTAATCAATCCCATTTGTGAGTGTTAGAAACTATTAAAGCAAGTGATGAATCACTTGCAAAACATGACTACTTGCACTGTGAATGTGAATGGAATTGCAGTGAAGACCACAGTAACAGATGGAGAGTCCTTCAAAGATTCTTACATCACAGAGCTATTATTATCATGCAACTACAACAACCATGGTAGCCCCATTATTGTAGGGGTCGATGTACATTTGAAGCAGCCTATCAATAACTTGGACATTGCTACACTACAACTGAGTTCCAAATCCTACTGTCTTGTAATACAACTTCACAACATGAAGAGTGCACCGCAGTCCCTCAAAGACTTTCTAATGTCTCCCCTGTTTTTTTGTTGGTGTTGGGACTAATGTGATTAATGCAAAGCTCTATTTCGTCATTCCTAGTCATTCCACAACATTCTATTTCTTCTCTTACTTCTATCAAAACTAGTTTCATTTCTTTACATTCTTCAGTTTTCCTTTGGAACCAAAGGAAAGTAAGAAGCATAAGTAAGAGAAGGTTCTTGAAAGCAGCTAGAGAAATTCTTGAAGAAAATTAAAAAAAAAAAAAAATATGGCAATTTGCACTGTCTATACATCCCACTCTTTCAATTCAATCTCCACACCAACAAAGCCCAACTTGGGTTTCCACCAAAACACTACACAACCAGCAAGAGAAGCATCAGAAGATACTCAACTGCTAATGAACTGCATCCATCTTCACTGCCTCATGTTCAATTCTTGTTGTGGCTTCAACTACCTAAAAGCAAAAGAAACCACCTTTTGGCAACCCAAACCAATTCCAATTTGTTTTGCAATTTACCACCCTCATCGCTTTGGCTTCTACACTAAAATCCATAACAAAACTCGGTGATGCTCCTAGTCTTTTCCCCACAATTGGTTTTCTTCATCCAATATGTGCTCATTTGAAAATAATTCGATTTCATCAATCCAAAGAGCTTAAAAAGGCTTGATACCTAATAGACACGTGAATAAATATCAAGTAATTCAATCTCAAAATTTTGAATCACCATTTACATGATGCCATAAGCCCATAAATGTTGTTCAAAAACTGAACTATACTTCAAAACAACTACTCTTCCAAGACATAAAATAAAAGAAATAATGTATCCACCCACTAACTTGATATGTATTTCACATGCATATCTTTCATGGGCTTGAACGGAGGAGATGTCCAGTTTGTGTTTTTTATGCAAAAAATAAAATAAAATAAATAGTGTATCGGCCCACCCATGGGTGAACTAACCAGAATATAAATGGTCTGACCAAGGGTAAACCAAATCCAGGTCCATTTTTTAAAAACTGTATCCATATCCGGAACCGGATCCTTTGAATTTCAGCAGCTGGATCTAAATCCTACCCATTTTTAAAAATAGTATACTTATCTGATAGAACTAAACTACAACTAAGCGAGAATTAAATAATTTATGAACCTAATTTCAAATAAAAGAAATCAATTCATATTCATCAACCTAATGGTTGTAAAGCCTTATTTATAACCTAAATTCTTTGCCTAACAAGTCACTGACCGTAATCCTAACTCTTAACAATTCCCTAACTAGTGCTAATGAGCTGAACTGGCCTAACCCAACTAAATAATAGAATAATTAAATACTTCCCAGGCCTTATTTCCATCACATAATCTCTTATTTTGCTTTTGTTTACATAATTGTTTTTTCCTTAAGTATAGTTTTATATCTGTAATATGTTCTCAGTATCTCAAGCTATTAATTGACATCATTGTGCAATTATAATTTCCGGCAGCGGTGTTTTACCTAGCTTCAGATGGGGGTCGTGTCTGCCGTCCACTTGTTATGCTGATAAGGGGATAATACATGTATCAAATTAAAAATTAAATACAAAAATATGAAACGACCAACATCAAATCTATAAAAACTTGGAATACTGAAAGTTTGTTTTAAACTTCATCTTCCCCAATCCAATGTATACCTAGTTATTTTTTCCCAAAATGAAAACATCAATGCAATCAACAGTCAACAATGCTCAAAGACTTGCAATTTGTTCGGAACCCTAATTTCATAAAAAATACAAAAGAGAGAGAGAGTACCTGTACGAGAGAGGGCCTGATTGATTTGAAGACGCCGAGTGGAGGGAAGACCAGGGGAGGAGGGAAGTCGAGAGAGCAGGGAAGGAGGGGAGGAGCAGGGAAGGAGGGGAGGAAGGAAGTCGAGGGAGGGAGCAGGGAAGAAGGCGCAGGGAAGTCGAGTCGAGGGAGGGAGCAGCGAAGGAGACGAGTCGAGTGGAGGGGAGGAGGGAAGCTTCGATGGAAGTCGAGTCGAGGGAGGGAGCAGCGAAGGAGACGAGTCGAGTGGAGGGAAGGAGGGAAGCTTCGATGGAAGTTGAGTCGAGGGAGGGAGCAGCGAAGGAGACGAGGTCGAGTGGAGGGGAGGAGGGAAGATTATTGTCGATGGCGAGTGGAGGGAATGTCGAGCGCCAATATACCCCGCCCAAAATTTTTTTCAGCTTTTCATGTAGCCACGGTTCTGAACCGTTGCTAATTTTTATTTTGCAACGGTTTTGAGCCGTTGCTAGCCATAGCCACGGTTTAGAACCGTTGCTAAAATATTTTGTTGCAACGGTTCTAAGCCGTTGCTATCCATAGCCACGGTTCAGAACCGTTGCTAAATTTTGTTTTTTGCAACGGTTTTGAGCCGTTTCTATGCGTAGCCACGGTTTATAACCGTTGCTAAAGCATTTTGTTGCAACGGTTTTAAACCGTTTCAAATAATTGCTACGGTTTGGAGCCATTGCTAATGTTAGCCACGGTTTTTAGCCGTTCCAAATGTACCAACGGTTGTAAGCCGTGGCCAGGTCTTTTTTACCCACGGTTTTAAGCCGTTGGTAAATATAGCTACGGTTTTTAGCCGTGGCAAATATACCAACGGTTTAGAACCGTGGCCAGGTTGGCGTGGCTAAATGGGGTTTTTGGTGTAGTGACTCGAACCAGATGACTAGCAAAAACTACTGTCCAATCATCTACAAGGGCACAACGTTGAGACCACATACTGACTGATACGCTTATAACAGCAACAACAACTATTGAACCAACATACAGTCAAACCGCTAGACAAATTGTGTATTACACTCCCCAATCTCTAAAAAAGAGTCTGACCAGAACTAAGGCAACAACGAATCAAACAGAAGCTTCCTAGCCCAACAAATTTCCTTGTCTAACAACTAATGTCGAAATATGACAAAATAGGTAAAAGCTAGAAGGAAAAGCAAAGGAAGACAAAAGAGTGCAAAACATTATTCATATGAAAACTCGAGTACAAGATTCACCCCTCATCAGGAGAAGAGTCGGATAAAACAGAAAAAGACTTAGTAGGGGAAGAGGCAGGAGACACATTTATAGGCGTTGCCTCTCGACCCCCCCTCATCAGGGTCGCCTTCTTCTCTTCTTCTTCAGACGAATTAGAGGTCGCTCCAAACTCTGCAATATCTTTATAATAGGACAAATCTTAGTTGGGGTGTTCCTCCTTCATCAGATGCAACAGTTCCAGCCTTCCATGCACAACTCTGCTGAATTCAAAAGTGCCTTGGGCCTTGTGTAACGACCTGATCCACACATTATGAAACTGTCCACTCAGGGCCCAACAGACCCGCACGACTTTAAAACGCGTCAGACTATAGGGATCCAACCTCGCACATATATAGCTTATCCCCCTCCCGCACCCAGGCGATGTGGGACTATGTCCCCCTTTGTAGCTCGTCCAACCTCTCTCGGGCTTATTGGGCTCCAACCCTCACCCTCACCCTCAGATCCGCCCACTCCAGGGTCTCACAGTCCACCTCCTTAGGGCCAACATCCTCGTTGGCCACACAGGCCCAATGTCCTCGTTGGCCACACAGGCCCAACGTCCACGTCTGCACACTTCCGACTGGGTCAGACTCTAATACCATTCTGTAACGACCTGATCCAAACAGTATGAAATTGTTTGCTCTGGGCCCAACCGACCCGCACAACTTTAAAACGCGTCATACTATGGGGATCCAACCTGCACATATATAGCTCATTCCTCTCCCGCACCCAGGCGATGTGGGACTATGTCCCCCTTTGTAGCTCGTCCAACCTCTCTCGGGCATATTGGGCTCCAAACCTCACCCTCAGGTCCGCCAACTCCAGGGTCTCATACCTTGAGAGTTTCTCTTCGCGCCTTTTTTACTCAGCGAACTCTTGTTTTAGTTGCTCCAACTCGCCCTACGGGATTTCAGTCTTGGACTGCTCAGCTTCGAGATTATCATTGGCGATATTTAGCTCACTTTCCGCTAGAAGGAGCTGCTATCCAATGGTCCGCGGACCTTTGGCATGAAACTTAGCATCGGGCATTCCACTTGAACTCCTTAATCCTTTCAGCATGTCGAGCCGATAGTCAATCCACATAATCATGGGCAAACTGCAAGTCATGATGGACAAGGTTTAATTCTTCTCTAACCAATCCCTCGCGGGCATGGTCGCCGCCAAATTGAACTCAGGCACTTCCAAGTGAACCTTTTGAACCTTTGACTCAACGAACCAAGATTCCGTTCCAATATCTGAGAAAGTTTCGAGTTGCTTCCTCAACGATTGAATCTCGTGAAAAGCGTTAGGGTGTGACTTCTGCAAGTTTGCGAAAACTCACTTCATGGTATACATCCTCTCACGAGCGACCCCGACTTCAATTCTAGACGCGACCACTTGATTCAGATATAATATCCTCAGCACAAGGTGTTTCTGTCATTTATCCAAATGATCTCCTAGCATCTCTCCCACTAGCTCCGGAGCATAGTTCACCAGCCAGTCATTCCACCGGCTGATATGCTTCCTTACAACGTAAGAAATGTCAACCTCCTGATGCCAAGCTTGGTTGGACATCCTTATTACATATGGAGCAAACAGACTGATCTGAGCGTCCAAAGAAGGTCATTCAAAACCGGAATCACTCCAACACCGCCTTTAGTCGCCTTCATTTCTTTACAGCCTTCATCAACAACTTTCCCTTTGCTCGCAATAGCCGACTCTTTCTCATGTGCCAATTCAGCTTCAGTTGAATGAGAAGAGGGAAGCAAATTATTCCTTGGAACCATCGTCAGTTGAATATGAGGATGGGAACGAGATGGAACAAAGTATTGGTGACAAGAAGGAAAACCTTCACCATGACGCCGACGATCAGACGACTCTTCAATAGGTTCAAGATCCAGAGAGTAGCCGAGATCGAAGTCCTTTATTGAAGAAGGATGACCGTTCGAAGCTTTCGTGCTTGCCCGCAGTAGCATCATATTCATAAACTCTATCTGCTTGGTGATTAGTTTGGTAATATCCTCCACGCCCACCATTTGCAGATATTCTTTGTCCAAGCTAGGAAGAGAGATAGGGGCCACGACTTGAGCATCACGCCCCTCAGAAACAACAGTCTCATCAGGCTTTTGCCCGACTATCATGTCTTTTGGACAAGGTCAGATGCCTATGGACGGACCAAGACAAAGCATGAGATCCCTTCTGATGCATAGGAAAAGGAAGCGCCTCATCTATTTATGCCTTCCTTGAATGGCTTGGAACCTTGATCTTTGAAGCTTTCTCTTCCGCAAAACAGACACACATTCATGCTTTGTCTTCTTCACGCTATACACAGTGGGAGCCACGTGCCAGTAAGCCCATAGACCACGACACTCAACATTAGAAGGC